>BMAC01000604.1:590652-616647 GCA_014905375.1 Phtheirospermum japonicum | reverse complement strand
TGAAAAACCTCCTTTCTCTTGCAGCTATAAGGAGTCTCTTTAGATCAGTTGGCCTTGTTAGGGAACCTCACTCTGTGTATGCCACTTCCCTCCTGGGTTTGATATCTCTGTGCGATAGGTTTATCATTGGTGGCACAGTCTCTCATCGTTTACATTCTATACCTTCTTCATCAACTTCCTCCACATGAATATACTTGATACAAGTATCTAACACTTGATCATTAGGTACGAGCAGGCTTCTTCAAAGGAAAGATACTCATAATCCAACCAGCTCACAATCCCTGCCATGAGAGCACTAGCTTCCCTTCGCCAGTTTCTGATGCCAAATTACACCTATCTAACACTTGATCATAGGTACCGTTTTGCCATGGTAATTGTTGTGTTTTTCCTAGTATTTTTAGTTAGAGTTTAGCATTGATTTTAGTCGTTTGGAGTCGCTTATTCTAGTTCTTAGGTCATTTTCTTGTTTATTTGCTTTTAGGCTTAAAGTGTACAAAGTGTGAGATGTTTGTGCTATTTTTGAGTTTTTAAGTTTGAATTCTTGTTTTGTAAGGTGGCTAAAAGGGTTATATTCGCTCGACGGACGTTTTGGACCGAAAAATGAGAAATTCGAGCCGGAAGCATCCAGGATCGACTAAAAAGCTCCAAATCGACTGGCAGTTGATCGACTGGTCCACAGATCGACTGAAAGAGTCCCAAATCGACCGCCGGACAGTAGCCAACCTGCTTGAGGCAGGGCAGTCAATCGACACCCCAGCAGTCGATCGACTGCGACGCTGAGGGCTGCGGGAACTTTGGCATTTTTGACGTTTTTTCCCCTACAAACAACTATATAAAGCCCACATCTTGCATAATTGAAGATAACCACTCCCCTCCCAACCCAAGCTAAGGTTTGGGATCAAACTACTCACAAGCTCTTGATAATTTTCTCTCTTCTTAGGTTTTAGATTTAATTTCAAGCTTTGATGTAATTTCTTTTCCTAGATTTAGATTTAATCTCAAGCACCTCCTTGGGTTTGTAAGCCTAAGAAAAATCCAAGTACTCCCTTGGATTGTTACTTTTGATTGCAATTTAATTCAAGCTTTTTTCCTTTCTTAACTCAAGTAAGTTTCCTTTCAATTCCATGCTTTGTTCTTCATTTCCATGCTTGTTCTTCATCTTATGCTTTTTGCCTTAGGTATTAGAATTTGTGCTTGATCTTGTGAATCATCCATGGGATCTAGTTGAGTGACACAACTAGATCATAGATTGAGGCCTAGATCGTTTAATTTCACGTAATTTCATATGTTTCATGCATTTTTCTTCATTTCATGCTTTTTGTCTTAGCACCTTGAATTCATGTTAGATCTTAAGAATTGGCTATAGAATCTAGATGAGTGACACGTCTAGATCATTGATCGGGTCTTGGATCAACTTGATTTTGAGTTTTGCACATGCTTTATTTGCAATTTAACTTTCATGCTTTGTTTCATGCTTAATCCTATATCTATGCTTTTTTGCTTGTTAATTCTCGTAAAGTTTTGAACTTTCCCATCTATTTTCATTGCTTGTGCTTTTGTTTCTTTCGGTTTTTGTTAATTTTCATTATTCAAGTTTTTATGTTCATGCAAGCATAGTAGTACCTTGTGCATGCATGCTTGTACTTGGTGAAACATGCTTGTTTTTGCTTAATTTTCATTATTTGCTTGCATTTTTATTTAAGGCACACGACCGAGGCATTCTACCCACTTGCTATTTCAATTTATAGGATAGTTTAATTAGGTTAATTTCTTGTTTTTATTTTCCCTTTACTTTTCAAAGCTTGAAACACCTTGAAACTTACAATTGAATTGATTTCCGATAACACCAATCCAATAGAACCTTTAATTTCCAAAACCACAAAAAACTACACTTTAAAATGGCGTTGTTGCGACTCGGCTTGGTTAAGGCTTTCGATTTGATATTTGTTTCATTGTGTTTTTAGCGCTCTTTGTTATTTGACATCTTTTGTTAAGTATGTTAGGTACGTATAGCTTTGGTGGATACATTCCCTACATGGGAGGGCATGGTGCAAACCACGTTTCCAATGGTGGTTTCGGACTATGGGCAACCCGGCATAGGAGGGCATGGTCCAAACCATGTCGGGTTTAGCAACTCCTCGGGTTCGGTTGATCCATATGGAAGATTTGGTGCTCCGACTCACTTCCCGAACATGCATATTCCGACATCCGAGCCGTATGGTGGGTATAATGCTTCCAATCATTGCACGAGCTTGTCTATGTATGGCTTTGCGAGTTCGAATGAGTATGAGAGTGGCCAAATTCCGAATCCCGGCCTCTATGATGGTTTCTCGCACTTCCAATTTCGATTATGCCCCATTTGGTACCACCTATGGCACTCATGATCCCGATCCATATGCGTACTTCGGAGGGTTGAGCTCCAATGACCAAAACACCCCTCCCGCCCTCCATATTCCGAAGACTGCTTCTATTCCGCCCTCTGATCCGAACCTCTTGGCCATTTTACACCAATTGCAAACACTTTCCATCACGTTGGCTTTGTTCGATACTAAGTTCAATGCTCTCGAGGCTACATTTGAGCAATTGGAAAGTTATGTGCATATGTTGAAGCAAATGAATGAGGAAGACGTATTGCCAAGCCAACCTTCGCATCCTCTTGCGGTCACGGTCATTGGAAGTGGTGGGGTGGCTGATAATACGGTTGTTCCGCCGTCCGAGGTGGAGGTGGTCTCTATTATGAGTATTCTTCCTCTTCCCGATTCTACCCTCCCTAGACGTGCCCACCGGTTCGGGCGAACCGGACGAACCGCCGGTTTGAACCGGCGGTCAACGGTTGCGGAAACCGTTGACCACGGTTCAAACCACAACCGGAACCACAACCGCCGTTAAGGCGGGGCCGGTTCCGGTTTCTCCATACCCTAAACCGTAAACCGGCGGTTCAAACCGCCGGTTTTAAAAAAAAAAATCAGTCGATCGACTTCCCCTCAGTCGATCGACTGAGTCGTCAGTGAGCCGTTTGAAATCAACGGTCTTGATCTTGTGACCGTTGATGATCAACGGTCGAGATCAAGTGACCGTTGATTCAAACCGCCGGTTCGACCCTAAACCGGCCGGTTTGGTCCAAAACCAGGCGGTTTATCCGCTTTTTTTTTTTTTTTTTTTGGATTTTTTCACTCCTATAAATACCCCTCATTCCCAACTTATTTCTCTCACACCAATCTCTCATCTTCTATAATCTCTCTATTCTACATTGCCCTCTTTTCAAATTTTTTGATTTTCAAGATTCTTTAATTATTATCAAGCCTTCCTAATTCCAAACTAAACTTAATTAAGTTTAGTGTTATAATTCCAAATATATTTCGTAATTTATAGTTATAATCCTAAATTTATAATCCTACTACTTTAGCCACTACTACTCTTTGTTATTTTTTTGTATTAATATTAACTTCTAAAAAAATGTCAAGCCGTGGAGGTTCTTCTCGTTCCCGTTGTTCCGATAAAGGGAAGAGTATCGTACTCGATGACGACGCCAATGTCCATCCCATCGGCTTATCACAAGGCAACACTCCTTCGGTCGGTGACTACAATCCCAATTGCATCGAAATTGACGAAGATTGGAGTGATACCGACATTGATCGATGTTATCGAGCCGCCGCCGCCTTTGCCGGTGAAGACGTGCCGCCCATTGAAGAGGAGGATGAATCGCCTCCTCCAAGAAACCCAAGAACTCGTTCTCGGGCAACAACGGAGTTAAATCCGACATTTTCAAGAAATATTTTCAAAAAATCGAGATCCCGCCACCCGCAAACGAGCCACAACCGGAAGACGGCAAAAAACGAAAAAGGAGGTACCGTGTCACTTGCAACTATTGTACATCATCTTACCAATTTCTAGAAGGAGGAGGATATGGGAATATGCACAACCATCTCAACAACAAACACCCCGACAAAGTCGGCATCGATAGGACTCAAACGCAACTACAAGGAGGACAAGTAAGTACGAATTCATCTTCTTTATTTACATATTCCGACGCTACTCATAGAAAGGAATTAGCAAAATTTGTTTCTTCTAGATCACTTCCTTTTAACTTTGCCAATGATGATTTATATGAAAAGTTCACCCAACTTTCTTTTAATCCCTCGAGTACGAGAGTCTACGAAAATGGTTGAAGTATTTTCATTCCATTCCAAGTATATTTTTAGTTGCTACATTATTAGATCCTAATAATAGAGAAAGTGGTTTAGAATTTTATCTTAATAGTTATTATGATGCTTTATTGCCGTTTGAAAAACTATGAATATCCTTCCGTTGAAACTATTATTCAAAATGTGAAAAAGTCTTTATATGATATGTTTAAAGAATATAGTATAAACTTTGATGGTCCTCTTCCTATGAGTTCCGGGCGACAAACTTCTACTAGAAGTGGTAATCCTAGTAGAAGTGGTGACGGCGACGATGAAATTGAGGGATTTCAAGATTTTTTGAAACAAAAAAAGTCACGAATGGGGCATTCGGGTTATTCATTCGGTTCTAACCCTTATCGAGAACTTGAAGCTTATCTAACAACGGCTTTTGAGTATGGAACGTTGGGAGAAAATGAAACTGACAGCGAGTTTGATATTTTGAATTGGTGGGCATCGAGGAAATCACTTTATCCAGTTGTTAACATCATTGCGAGGGAGATATTGGCCGTTCCCGTATCAACCGTTTCAGTCGAACAAGCATTTAGTGAAGGGGGGTACATGCTGGACGAGCGGAGATCCAAACTTACACCTCACAATCTCGAGTGTCAAATGTTATTGCATGATTGGGTCAACGCCGATCGACGGAAACAAAAAAACGTTCTTAGTGAAGATGAAGAGAGCGAGACGTATTATGATACTACGGGATCTAGCAACGAGTCGGTAAATGGATGAGTATGGTACCCCCCGCACCACCGCTTCCGATTTCAAGGTAAGTAAGGAGAACTACGTGGACTTTGATTCCCAAGATAAGGGATACGTAGGCAACTATCTTCAATTATTTGAAATTAAAATTTCAAATTTTAACTTCAAATATTTGAAAATAGTTCAAGTCCAATTTCTTTTTAATTTTCTTTTTGAATTTATTAAAACTCTTCTATTATAATTTTTTTTATTTTAACTTCAAAATATATTTTATTTGACCAGTCGATCGACTAATTGACCAGTCGATCGACTAGATTGGTCAGTCGATTGACTGGATTTTTCAGTCGATCGACTAGTTCTCTCCAAATCGACTGGAGAACAGAGAGTTTGGGAATTTTGGGCGAAGCAGTCGATCGACTGACGCTTAGTCGATCGACTGCCAGTCGATCGACCTCTTCTCAGCCGATCGACTGAGTGAAAATTAAAAAAAAGCCCGTAAAAACCGTCCAAACCGAACCGGGACCAAACCATGAACCGGCGGTTTTCAAACTGGCACAAACCGTCCGGTTTCACAGTTCGGTTCCGGTTGAAGGTTTCCGCCGAAACCGAACCGGCGGTTCGAACCGTGAACCGGTGGTTCGAACCACCTGGACACGTCTAACCCTCCCCAATTTTGCAAAGAATATTCCCGATGCCCCTATACCCTATCCATCAAGCTTATCCTTCGAGGTTTGCTTACGCATGGATGTGGCCCAAGAGTTGATCGAACAAGTTTATATGGAGGATAGGAGTATTGAGGAGGATATTGTCCGAGAGGCCTATTTTGAGGATCATTGTGAGGATGATGAGCCTCTTGTCCATAACGACAAGAAAATTATGTTTCAATGTGCCAACGACGTGAGTGAAGGAGATTATGATTGTGTCGTTGAGGGCACCGACATATCTTTGGAGAGGGAGGTGTAGATCTTTGATGAGAAGATTGGAGAGCTTGAAGAGTACCTTGATGATATCGGTGATTTGTTCGAATTAGCCTCCAACGAGGTCGGGGTGAGGCACAAGCCCGAGCCTAAGCCTTTCCCATATCACATTGAGCATGTCTATTTGGAGGAAGAGGAGAGCAAACCGATTATCATCTTTGCCAATCTGTAGTGAGAAGAAGAGGAGGGTCAGTTGAAGAGCTTAAAATTCATAAGGGTGCGATTGGTTGGAGACCCGGAGTGATTAAGGGAACTAGCCCTTGGACGTACTTGCATACACTCGTCTTGGAGGATGATGCCAAACCACCTCGAGGACTTCAAAGGCATTTGAATCCGAATTTTGAGGAAATAGTGGAAGACGAGAAGGTGATCGAGGACGAAAAGGGAAAGTTATTAGCCACATGGGCTAAAATGGGATGGAGGATGTTGATCAAGTTTAAGAAGTTAAATGCGGATACCAAGAGCGATCGTTTCCCCTCACGTTATTCGACCACATTTTGGAAAAGATAGCCGGCCGTTACTCCTTTTGTTTTTGGGATGAGTCGTCGGGTAATTTCAAAACCACAATTCCACCCGAAATTCTACCCGAGACGACTCCTACTTGCCCGATAGACACACTAGCCGGCCAATATTTCTATTGGATCTTAGACGAGGTGTCGGGTCACTTTAAAACCACAATCCCTCCCGACAAGGAGGAGATTGTTTTGGTGGACCCTCCCGTGATCTTTCCACCTTGATTGAAAAAGGGGAGCCGTCAAGCTAGTGACGTTAAACAAGCGATACATGGGAGGCAACCCATGATTTTTTAACCCTTTCTTATTTATCTTTTCTTTTTCTCCTTTCTTCTTTCGATTTTGTGTATATCCTTTCTTTATTTGCGTTAATTAATGTTCTTGAGTTTGTGTAGGTGTAATCTTGGAGGTTTTGGAAGGAAGGGGATCAAAAATGCGGATTCAGCTGCACTGTTGTAGTCGATCAACTGCCAAATCGACTGCAACCCCCCCGAATCGACTGGAGGACAATAGCTCAAGCTTTTAAAGAAGCAGTCAATCGATTGAAAAGTCAGTCGATCGTCTGCCCCACTTGCGCAGCCCAGCTGATTGGTTATAAAAGGCCAGTCGAATTTCCTCTCCTCCATCCCAATTCGACTGCAACTAAAAAAAAGAGGAAGCTGAATCAAACTTTTTACACTTACTTTTTATTTAAAAATAAAAAGATCATCCACAAGAGAACGGAGCAATTGTAGGCGGTAAGTTGGACTCAAGTCGAATCACAAGGAAGACTAATCGGAAGTTATTCCGGTGTTTGATTTTACGAACATAGAGATGAAATAAAAAAACTAAACTAAACACGCGATCCAATTTGGTTTGGGGTTGTCTAACATCTACGAGCAATAAAATTGAAAGTCTTTAAACGATTATAAAAACGAGGGTTCTAGTGCGCCAGAGTCATCTCCACGATCAGGGTTGTCAATCCCGATGGCTCTAAATGACTCTAGGCACACTAGAAAGCTAAACTTAGCCGAAAAGTATCATCATGATCAAAGCATTATATCAACGCAAGCATGAACATAATCGAACGGTAAAAGGAATACGAACTAAATTAACATAAACATTCAAAGATAATAAACATTCAAAGATAACCAAAGCCAAATACAAAAAGCAAATAACAAAGTTCAGAAAAACTTATAATATAAAGAAAACATCAGCCATCAAACGAGTCTTCATCGACGAGGAACGACTTGAACGACGAACGGAAGTGAAATGACGAAACGATGAACTATTAAACTCTAATCTTGCATGAATCGGAAGGGTGGAAAGAACCGAGGGTTATCTGTAATCTCTGAACATTTCCCCATCGTTCCAACACTTGAAAATGAGAAAACCACCGCCTTTTATAGATTTTCCCGAAATAACTGCTCAAACTGCCGGAGCTTCGACCGACGCGGGCGGAGCGTCGACGTCGACGCGTGCCAGGGTTGTCGCATCGACTCGGCAGTACGTTGACCGACACGAGCATGAATCGATGCGACTGCAAGTTTGCGTCTACATGTGCGTCGACCGACGGAGCTAGGATCGACGCTAATGTAGCTTTACGTCGGCCTAGCGTCGGTCGACGCGAGCAGCTCTCGGCATCGACGCGGGCGCTGCATTGCGGCTCCTGCAGGGCTTCGGCGCGTCTCGTTTCTTCATCTCGACCTGAAACACTAAACTAAGCAAAATTATATTATTCAATATAAAATAAATTAAAAACACATTAAACACCAAACGAAATGAAACATATCAAAAGGAAGAAAAACGATAAAAAATAAACCTAAACACCCTAAAAGCACACAACATACGATGCAAAAACACACGAAAATCACATACAAATATGTACAAATCAACTCCCCCAAACATAGCTTTTTGATTGTCCTCAAGTAAAATCTAATCTAGACGTAGACAAGAGAAAGCCAATTACCCGATGACCTAATCACTAATGCATTCATATGATTCAAGAAGTTAATGCATTAGATCGACTAAAAACTCAACTAAAAGGACGACACGATAACATTGAGATAAGAGATTTAGACTAGCTTCCGAACACCCAAAAGTAATGAGTTGACCTCCATGTATGCCACCCATCCATGCCTCGGCCCAAGTCTATCCCTGCTCAAACCGCCGAGTCGTCACCTGACTAGCCCAGTCATCTATACACCTCTTTAACAATATAATCTAAGAAATAGAAAATAAAAACAACAATACAAACTTAACTTGTACAAGGTTTTCTCTTCTTGTAATTTTTCTTTCTTTTTCTTTCCTTTTTCCTTTTCTTTTTCTCTTTTTTTTATAAGTACCCATAAAAATGAGGTACAAAATGAGCATAATATACGTACATCAAAAACGAGAGTTCATTGACTCCGGTCTTACGTTGCTAAGTGCAACTGATAGCATTCTTCAGTATCACACGTGGAGTTTTAACGTCTCCAAAAATTAAAAAGAAAAATTACATAAAGTCCTATAGAGGTTAACTGGAAACGGGGCTAGTAAAGAGTATTCGACTCATTGGAGCGCAACAAGAATAGAACATGAGACAAGACATTTCATAGACTATTTACACTTCATTCCCTACAATTACACTATTGTTCGAACGAAAGTCTAAATATCCTAACCAAAGCATCTAACCACGTCACTTCGTAAAGGTTCCAATCAATATCAATACACACAACTCAAATCAACCACAAGCAAGCATACGAACAATTACCAACCAAAGGACAACCCCCCACACTTAAACCATACAATGTCCACATTGTGTAAAACGAAAAATTAAGCAAGGTATGGTAAAAGGAAGAGAAAGAGAGCGACGTCCCTGAATTCGCGCTTGTGTTGAAGAGTCTGGTGTCGAAATTCACCCAACGGGCCTTAATGAAAGGGACCTGAAATAACAAGAACAAAAACACACAAAAACACACAAAAATATATAAAGTTAAAAGGCTTGGGGTGCCTCCCAAGAAGCGCTTGATTAACGTCTTTAGCTTGACGGCGTTCACGTTTGATGTCATCCCAGGTCTAAAAATAGATGACGATCGTGCCACGCCTTGGTATTCTCCAAGAGCAAGAATTGGCGATGATAATCACCAAGGCGGGCACAAAAAGCACAACCCGAGATACAGAACACTCCAACTAGCTTTGGAGGTCGGAACCGCGAGTATTCGATCACCTCGAATATATCAAAGGATAATGGGCACACGGGGTAATCCTCGATCAAAGGAATACTTAGAAAAACTTTCGAGCACATGAAACGTCTATCAACCAAACCATTCTCTGTCGTTCCCTTGATCACTGCCTCAACGCCCTCATAGTCATAAAAAGTCAGAACCAGGCTTAAAAGAGGGCAAACGGGCTCCTTCTCAACTATCTCTTCAAATGCCTCCATCTCATGTTCGTACAAAGCGTCAGGTGGCACGACATGAGATTCAATAAACTCATCCAAAGGTGACTCCCACATAATCTTGTACAAAATCCTCAAAAAGCACGGGAGAAACAATGCCGACTCCCACCTTTTCCGCCTCACCTACCAATTGTACCTCCTCGCACACCTTGTTTAAAAGATCATCAGAGCTTGAACTATCCTCAACCAAAATGGAATATTCTACATCAGCGATGGTATCTTCTCATTACAAGGTTGGTCAAGCCCGTACGCCTGTATGAAAAGTTTCTCTAAATGAATCTCGAAGCGATCCATGCGTTAATTCATTCGTTGATCCCAATCTGAAATCTTGATTATAAAAGATCCCAACTCCGATAAAAGGGACATGGACGAATCTTGAGAAACTGTGGCGTAAGGATCACCGCTCAAAGTATATGCATCAGAGATGGGTGGATTATAAATATCGTAGCTCGAAGAATAGAAATCTTGATACGGTGGAGCATACGAGTCCGCGTTCGGATAAGGCGGGGCATAAGAATCATCAAGACCCGGATCATAATGCTCACGAGACGGTGCATAAGTGTCTATGCTTGGACCATAGCAAAATGAAGGACATGGGCCGAAATGATCAAAAGGATGGGCCCATTTTCGATCGCTCGGAGCATACGGGTCATAATATGATGGAGGAACTTGACAATCGAGAGTTGGAGCGTAAATGTTGGCGAACTAACTTGATAATCCGCCATCTTCAATCAAAATAATCTCGATTCTTCAAAAATGTGCCTACAAAGCACAACACTCAAAAACCAAGATTAAATGTACCAGAAAGAACAATAACAACAAAAATAACAAAAACAAAAATCACAAACGAATACTAACACAAACAAACAAATAAAATCAAACACCAAAAACCGTGACCTTTAACATTCCCCGGCAACGGCGCCAAACTTTGAATCGAACTTTTTACACCTATTTTTTATTTAAAAATAAAAAGCTCGTCCGCAAGAGAACGGAGCAATTGTAGGCGGTAAGTTGGACTCGATTCGAATCACAAGGAAGACTAATCGGAAGTTATTCCGGTGTTTGATTTTACGAACATAGAGACGAAATAAAAAAACTAAACTAAACACGCGATCCAATTTGGTTTGGGGTTGTCTAACATCTACGAGCAATAAAACTGAAAGTCTTTAAACGATTATAAAAATGAGGGTTCTAGTGCGCCAGAGTCATCTCCACGATCAGGGTTGTCAGTCCCGATGGCTCTAAATGACTCTAGGCACACTAGAAAGTTAAACTTAGCCGAAAAGCATCATCATGATCAAAGCATTATATCAACGCAAGCATGAACATAATCGGACGGTAAAAGGAATACGAACTAAATTAACATAAACATTCAAAGATAATAAACATTCAAAGATAACTAAAGCCAAATACAAAAAGCAAATAACAAAGTTCAGAAAAACTTATAATATAAAGAAAACATCAGCCATCGAACGAGTTTTCATCGACGAGGAACAACTTGAACGACGAACGGAAGAGAAATGACGAAACGACAAACTATTAAACTCTAATCTTAGATGAATCGGAAGGGTGGAAAGAACCGAGGGTTATCTGCAATCTCTGAACCTTTCCCCCTCGTTCCAGCACTTGAAAATGAAGAAACCACCAGCCTTTTATATATTTTCCCGAAATGACTGCCGGAGCGTCGACCGACGCTAGCGGAGCATCAGCGTCGATGCATGCCAGGAATGTCGCATCAACTCGGCAGTACGTTGACCGACGCGAGCATGAATCGACGCGACTGCAAGTTTGCGTCTACATGTGCATCGACCGACGGAGCTAGGATCGACGCTACTGTAGCTTTGCGTCGGCCTAGCGTTGGTCGACGCGAGAGGCTCTAGACGTTGACGTGGGCGCTGCATTGCGGCGCTTGTAGGGCTTCGGCATGTCCCTTTTCTTCGTCTCGAACTGAAACACTAAAACTAAGCAAAATTAGATTATTTCATATAAAATAAAGTAAAAACACATTAAACACCAAACGAAATGAAAAATATCAAAAGAAAGAAAAATGATAAAAAGTTAAACCTAAACACCTTAAAAGCACACAACATACGATGCAAAAACACACGAAAATCACATACAAATAAGTACAAATCAGAAGCAGCACAACACACACAAAAAAAAAATGAGAGAAAAAAAAAGAAAAAGAGAAGGAAAGAAGAGGGATAGTCGATCGACCGAACTTATTTGCGCGGGAATTCTTCTTTCCCTTTCCGTCGTTAACACAAGAAATTTGGGGGTAGTTCAACTTTTGATTCCAAATCCGAGCCATGCAATTAAGGTAATTCGCTAGAACCACCTCTTTGGAGCGTTATTTGGCTGATTGTTGAGTTTTGTGGAGGCTTTGGGTTCAAATTTCTCATAATTCCTTATTCAAAAACCACGCCCACCAAGTGTTCGAGGAAATGCCTCAATGAACGTTTTTGTTTGAAACTCCCTCTTTTCTTCCATTTTACCCATTCTTTGAAATTCCCGGAACCCTTTAACACAATCCTCATTTTCTCACGTTCACTTTCAAACCGTTTCCATGGCCGACTATTCCGACGATGATACCCCTTATCCCAACCTTGCCGGCAACTACGCCGCCCCCTTTCCAATTTATTCCGAAGCCGAGGGGGAACTTTTTCTAAACCTCTCCCAATGGAACCTCGCCGTTCCGCGTCACGTCACCCTCGTGCGCCTCGACGAGTGGGTGGCAAAAGGGGATCATCAAGTGTTTGGGACATGGGTGCTACATTTCATCAATGCCTTGAGCGCCCGTTATTTTGCATCCCTCCGAGCACCGGCCTACCGAGAGTTGATGCTCGAGTTCTTCACTACCTACCGGGATCGCGAATGCTTGGAATTCACCATTTGGTTTGGGGGGAGAGAGCATCGGATCACTCAAGAGGTGCTCCAAGCGGTCCTCGGGTTTAATTGCCAAGAGTTGTGGGATGAGCGGCCAAGTGAATATGCCCCGACGCAATTTTGGGCGACGATCACGGGCGAGCGTGGTACTTCTCGGTATCAAGCCTCGGCTATCACCAATTTGGCACTATTGGGGGTGTTCAAGTTTTTCGCCCACGTCGTGATGGGCAAGCACGAGAGCACTAACCTCACCCAACACGAGGTATACCCGCTTTGGTGCTTAGTCCATGGGCGTCACCTTCCGTTCTATCCTTATATCCGTGCTGGGATTCGTGGGATTCAGAAAATGAGAGGAGGGAGTGTAGACCGGGTCGGAATGGGGCCCATGATCACGTTGCTAGCCCGTCATTTTGGGTTTGATCCCGAGGCGGCCAATATGGAGAGGATCGATGCGATGGAGTTGGCTTGGGAATTGCCAAAGATTCCGGCAAACCCCCAACGCCCCCACCGTCGTAGCCAAGAACAAGAGGAAGAAGACAAATATGATCGGCGGCATAATGAGGGTGTCAAGGCTGACGAAGACCCAAACACCGGTTTGGGCACACCATTCGATGAAAGCACGAGCCACGCGGCAATCCCACATTACGAAGGCCCAATCACCGACCCGGGTCCCAACATAGGTTGGCACGAGTTCCAACGCCAAGTGTTTGTGCATTTTGATTGGCTCGACGCGGGGCAAGCAAGAGCCAACCGAGCACACCGCGCCCTCCATAGTCGTCTCTTGTTGATCAAGATCCGAATGCGTCGGGATGAGGACGAAGAAGAGGAGGAAGATGACGAGAACGAGGAAGAGGAGGACAACAACGACGAGGAGGAGGAAGAAGAGATCGAGTAGGAGGACGAGGACGCAAACCTCCAACCCCGACGTTGGAGACTTCATTGATTTTCCTAATTTCCTTGTATTTATTTAGTTGTTTATTTTCATGAGACTTGCATGTTATTTTGGTTTGTATCGTTTTTATTCGATTATGTTCTTTTATATCTTATCTAACTCTTGAAAAATCCAAAAACATTTGAAAATCTTAAAAACAAAAGAAATATTGTTTTGTCTTTTGGGTTCTATCTAGTCTTTGGCTTTGCTTTATCGTGATTTATGTACATATTTTCTTGATTTTTTAATTTTGTGTAACTTTCTTGTATATATATTCCGACTCCAACCTTGGGCAATTTGATGGCTTGGTAGCGTTCATGAAGTCGGGAGATACTAGCTATGCTCGATTTTTTGCTTAGATTGCTTGGTTTTTAAGTGGACCTCACCGAGCTCGACCCGAACTCGTTCGGTTGAGGAAGTTTCTATTCATCCCCCTTTTACTTGATTTTCATTAAAATGCAATGAGGGCATTGCATGGTTTAAGTGTGGGGTGGGTAGGTGGTTAGGGTTCGGGTGTCGAAAAGCATGATTGTCTTTCTTAACTCGAGCCTTGGCGAAGTGACGCATTCTTGGCGAAGTGACGCTTACTATTTGCGCTATTATATGGTTGAGTCATTTTTGTGTCTTTATTACATTGTTGAACAACTCCACATACTTGGAAGTTTGAATAGTTTACTTGTCGAGTTTTTGCTATGTTTTATGCCCTCTTGTGTGAGGAGTTGAATTTTTGTGCTTCATCCAAAACCGCCTATATATATATATATATATATATATATATATATATATATATATATATATATATATAATTAAATTTGCTCCTGAAAAGATTGCAAAATCTCTAAAATCTCTTTTGATTTTGCTCCCAAATTCGGTGCAAACTAGTGAGTAGCCTTGTGTGATTTATCGGCTTGCTTGCATTTTTATAGAAATTGCATTGAGGAGGTTTGATTTTGCTCGTACATGATTGAATTTAAAAATGACTTCGAGGCACATATATCACCCTTATTCCGGCCATATCCAAATATATACGCTACTTAAAAATTCCAAATGAGCCCCATTGAGCCTTTATCCCATTTCTTGTTAGCCGAGCCTTATTTTAGCTCTTGTATCTTCATAAGTTGTGAGGTGAGAGGGTATGTTGTTAGTTGACGAGAAATGTGAGGTAAAGCTATTTTGAGTTTCGGGTTTTGAGTTGCTTATACAAATTAAAAAAAATACTCCAACACAAATCACGAAAAGTGATAAAGTGTGCGTTCATATGTAAAGCCTAATTTAAAGGCTTAGTGAAATGAAGCAAATTCAAAAAGCTTCTAAGTGTTGTGAAATAAAAGTCGGGAAAGTGAGTGAACGAAAGGGTTTCGAATGAGAGCTTGGTGAATTGGGAAAGGTAAAGCGATTATAAGCTTCGGGTTATAGAAGTTAAGGTTTTGTGTGTTATTGATCATGTTTGATCGTGTGTTAGCCACTATATCTAAATGTTCCATACCTTATCAAGCCAACATTACAACCCAAAATAAAGTCCTCTTTCGATTCTTGTTTGGTCATGTACTACAAGCAATTTTGAGCGTCCGATTTGTGAAATCTTGACAAGGTGCATGTATTGCCCGACTTGAGCGTAAACACGTCCCTTATACACTTGTGCGAATTGAGCGAACACCCTCATAATCTCATTTGAGAGGAAGTCATCGATTTGGCTTGTATTTGAGAAAGAGTAATACGAGCAATGCGTGACGATAGCGAGTCTATGTTGATACTATCATCATATTAATAAGGATAAGCACAAGGGTTTTCTCATTTTACACAATGTTCATTGCGTGTGCACTCTCGATTCTTTTGCATGTAATTTTTGTGGGGTAGTTGTTTTGCATATAATTTTTGTGTTTTTCCTAGTGTTTTTTGGTTAGAGTTTAGCGTTGGTTTTAGTCGTTTTGAGTCGTTTATTCTAGTTCTTAGGTCATTTTCTTGTTTATTTACTTTTAGGCTTAAAGTGTACAAAGTGTGAGATGTTTATGCTATTTTTGGGTTTTTAAGTTTGAATTCTTGTTTTGTAGGTGGCTAAAAGGGTTATATTCGCTCGACGGACATTTTGGACCAGAAAATGAGAAATTCGAGCCGGAAGCATCCATGATCGACTGAAAAGCTCCAAATCGACTAGTAGTCGATCGACTGGTCACAGATCGATTGAAAGAGCCCCGAATTGACTGCCGGATAATAGCCAACCTCCTTGAGGCAGGGCAGTCGATCGACACCCCAGCAGTCGATCGACTGCGACGTTGAGGGCTGCGGGAACTTTGGTGTTTTTGACATTTTTGCCCCTACAAACAACTATATAAAGCCCACACCTTGCACTATTGAAGATAACCACTCCCCTCCCAACCCAAGCTAGGGTTTGGGATCAAATTAGTCACAAGCTCTTGATAATTTTCTCTCTTCTTAGGTTTTAGATTTAATTTCAAGTTTTGATGTAATTTCTTTTCCTAGATTTAGATTTAATTTCAAGCACCTCCTTGGGTTTGTAAGCTTAAGAAGAATCCAAGTACTCCCTTGGATTGTTACTTTTGATTACAATCTAATTCAATCTTGTTTCCTTTCTTAATTCAAGTAAGTTTCCTTTCAATTTCATGTTTTATACTTTAATTCCATGCTTGTTTTTCATCTTATGCTTTTTGCCTTAGGTATTAGAATTTGTGCTTGATCTTGTGAGTCATCCATGGAATCTAGTTGAGTGACAACTAGATCATAGATTGAGGCCTAGATCGTTTAATTTCACGTAATTTCATATGTTTCATGCATTTTTCTTCATTTCATGCCTTTTGTCTTAGCACCTTGAATTCATGTTAGATCTTAAGAATTGACTATAGAATCTAGATGAGTGACACGTCTAGATCATTGATCGGGTCTTGGATCATCTTGATTTTGATTTTTCACATGCTTTATTTGCAATTTAACTTTCATGCTTAATCCTATATCTATGCTTTGTTGCTTGTTAATTCTAGTAAAGTTTTGAATTTTCCCATCTATTTTCATTGCTTGTGCTTTTGGTGCTGTCGGTTTTTGTCAATTTGCATTATTCAAGTTTTTATGTTCATGCAAGCATAGTAGTACCTTGTGCATGCATGCTTGTACTTGGTGAAACATGCTTGTTTTTGCTTAATTTTCATTATTTGCTTGCATTTTTATTTAAGGCACACGACCGAGGCATTCTACCCACTTGCTATTTCAATATCTAGGATAGTTTAATTAAGTTAATTTCTTGTTTTTATTTTCCCTTTACTTTTCAAAGCTTGAAACACCATGAAACTTACAATTGAATTGATTTCCGATAACACCAAGCCAATAGAACCTTTAATTTCCAAAACCACAAAAAACTATACTTCAGGTACAAGCATGATTCTTCACGAAAGACAATCATAATCCACCATCTCACAATCCCTACACGAGAGCAATAGCTTCTCCTCGCCAGTTGTCGATGCAACCACCAGACAGGACCTGATAAACATCGATACATAAATTTTAATAACTCCAATTCCCTTTGAATAATTGTGAAAAATGACCCAAATGTCTTCTTATGAGCCCGAGCACTAGAATAATATGTTAAAAAGGAAGCTCTCAACACCTTGAAGCTCGTAATTATTCCTGGTTCTATCTTATGAAACTAGTTTTGTGTCGAACCTCACAAAGTTGATTAAAAAAGCCCTACAAGAGACCACATCCAAGTACTGATGCAACATAGTTGAGTTCTCAGAACACTGTATGTGTCTCATTAGATCCAACATTCCCTCATAATAATCCAACTCCTTATACCCACAAGGTATATGATCTTGGAAGATCTCCATTGAGAAGGGACCGCTGTCCTCCTCAGGTTCCTTTCTCGCAATCTGTCATTGCAAACCTTGTAATGTCAGTTGCATGTCTTAAAATGCCTTGGAAGTAGTAGGTGCATTGCCCTCTGATCTATCTCCTTCCTCATACTCTTAGACATGCCTATCAACCAACCTCCCTCCTTCATGATCTTTACCTCTACCTTGTCTCTGCCATGGTAACTCATCATCCACGGACTCCAACACCCCTCATCCTCATCACCATATAAATATTTATCCCCCTGACATAATTCATGATACTTTATGTTAGTCTCCTGATAAATAACTTGTTTCCTCCCCATAAAACCTACCTTGCTTAGATTTTCTATAGAGAGGCCGCTCGTCTCTCATGAACCTCTTGTACCCATCCTCCACTTCACGGCATGGATATATCTTCTATCATACCGCCCATACATAAATTGTTCATCATCAATAGGTGCCTTCTCACCTTTCCCATTGACTTTATCAGGTGCCATCACATCCATAACCCAATGTCCATTAATTTATGTAGGATGCCCTTATAAATGATGATGAGAGATTTTCTCGGCTTTTGTTTCCACTCATATGTGCCTACCCACACTGAGGCCTTCTTATCTGTAGCTTGCGTAACCAAAGGTCGCTCTATAAATTTTCTCACGTTATCCAGCTTAACCTCCTCATGGCATTGAGGCCCTATTGGTTTCTTCTCTATGTCGTCTATCTCAATGCGTGGTTCCTTTCCCCTATCCGTGGTAGGGTTCCCACCGAAGGTGTGTTCTTGCTCCTACGCACTGAAAAAACAAATGTACGTGACATGAATTCATCATTCTCTATGTTTTTCAGTTCACTTTTTTTTTTGCTGAATGACTCGATGTCACTCTTTCCCACAAACGGCACCACTTGATGCGATCAAAATTTTGACCACCAAGAATCTAGATTGAACCGCCTCAAACTTCCTTCTTAAACTAGATCGACTTTCAAAAATCTAAGCTGGATAGCTCGGCGTAGGCACTCCAACGATCAAGTCAGAAAGGTAGATATACTGAGAATAAAAATAGTAGAATAATAAGAGATACTATTCAACTTAGGTTTTAAAATGAGGCCCATATCTTCTATATATAGACTTAGGAGATGTGCTCCCCAAGAAGTAGGATTCTCATCTCTTATATGCCAGAATTATGAGACCTAAACCAATTAGGATTCTAGTTTCCTTCTCCAGTTGGGATTCAAATATCTTTCCAAACGTAAGAGATATTATTACCAAAATACGAGATTAGGTCTTTAGAGCCAACCATGTCTCTTGAACCTTTAGGAACAACCGAGTCTCTAGAACTTTCTAGCATAACTGACTGACCTACGTTCACCAGTCCCATCAACCTTTAGAAAGACATTACTTGCCCGACGTGACCTCAAGGTCACAATGACCTCTAGGAATGTTGTATTTCTTGAAATGGGGTTTGCCCTGTCATGAGAAATGGTCCAACATCGATCCTTAATACATAAAAACCGAGCTAAAATGAATGTTATATCAATCATTTTCACCCCTTTTCCACGTCTTAGTTCTTCACCACTTGGTTTTGAACCACTTGCAGTTTCGTATACTCTTTTTCTAGAACTTGATTTTGCCTTATCTTTACAAGGAAAGATATACTCAAGAAATATTGCATTTCTTGATTCAATAGTAGAACCCTCAGTTACCTTAGGATTCTCCTACTTGTGAATCAAGAATAGGAATAACATACTGTTGTATGCATATCCGATAAAGATACAATCAACAATCTTTGGTCCAATTCTCATTTGCTTGGGTCTGTATACCTCTATCTTAGCCAAACACACCCATAGTTTAAGATATGTATATGGTTGCTTATGGTTTTCCAAAGCTCGTAGTGCGTCTCAATTTTAACTTTATGTGTTATGTTATTCAAGATGTGGTTAGCTATCAAAATCGCTCTTCCCACATGTTTTTTGGTAAACACAAAATTATCTCATAATATATTTGATGTATATCACTATTTGGAACATACTTGTTCAAACAAACCTTCATATTCTCCACCTCTATCACTACAAATTACTTTAACTCTTGCCAAGTTGATTTTACACTTCAATCGTCAATAAAAGTAACGATTTTTTTCACCTCCAATTTGCACAACTTTGAAGTCATATGAATGGTAACCTAACCATTTTGGCTTCAATACATATTTCACATCATTTTTTGTGAATCAATCTTTGTAGCAGGTAATTTTTAAAGAATTGTCTAAACTTGCTTATACCAAATTATTAGCCTCAAGAATTAATTTAAAAACCAATTTAAATTTGGAGCTTTTGGCCATGGTGCATTGTCTTAATTACTTGATGCTTACTGTTCCACTTACTTAACTTATTAAGTGCCTTAATTACCTTCTCATTTCTAATGCGGGATGCGCCTTTACGTATTCTAATAAGGTCATCTAATACACTTAGGTCAATATAAGTTTCCATATAATACACTTTGATTAGTTTCTTCCCAATTAAGTTAAATTATCCCATAAAATCACAAATTATAATTAAAATATCTTGAATACCCTTCCATTCTTTCTAAGTTCCTATATATTTTTGCGTCCCACTCCACTTTCTCACTCAAATCTGCAAAACCCTATTTTTAATATATATTTTCCTACGCCACCGCAGAGAGCTTGTCATGTTTCTTAGCACAAGCCCCAACAAATTGCTTAAATTCTCACAGTTAGCAAAACTTTGTATTTTTATGGCAACGATGATTTATTGTTTTCTTATTGAGCTTAGTTTGGGCCCCTAGAATGAAATCTTGCTAATTTACATGGCGGTTGCCCCATTAAGGAGAAAACAAAAGGGCCGAATTATATTTGATTGAGTGTTTGCTGATGTAGGTTTCTCTGCTCGATTGAATGGTGTCTAGTGTTTGTGGTGGCGACTAAAGGATGGCATTGACGACAACATGTGGTTAAATTGAGGAATATGATCCTTTTTCCATTTAATTTATTTTATGGGGCCGACTCAAAGAATTTCAATTTATTTGGTCTGATTGTAGTTCCAACATAAATTGGTATTTGAGGCTGCTTTATTTTTAATAGATCTATTCTCATTCACATATCCATTCATGTAGAGGGTTTAGTATGAAATTAAGAGGTAGTGTAAAATCTAATATGATTAATGTAAAACTTAACTTAGAAGTATGGAATTTCAAGTGTGAAACTTGATGAAATGGTATGAAATTCACGAGTAGTATGAAATTCTACTAGCATGAAATTCGAGCGGACTAGTTTAAAATCTACCAAAATTAGTTAAAATTCAACTAATAAGTATGAAATTTCACATATAAGTATGAAACTTGATAAAGTAATGAAATTCTAGTTGCATGAAATTCGACCGGACTAGTTTGAAATTTAACAAACCTAATATGGTATTTAACAAAACTAGTATGAAGTTCAATGAACAAGTATAAAATTTCACGAATTAGTATGAGATTTGACGAAATAGTATGAATTTCACGATATAGTATGGTCGGAGTCTGGCGACGGTTGTTAGCAGCGGCGGTTGTTAGTATGAAAATTTATGATGTAGTATGGAATTCGACCGAAGTCCGACAACGGCGACCAGAGTTTGACAACAACTGGTGGAAGCAACAACAATTGATGTGAAATTAACATGAGTACTATGAAATTAATATGGATAACATAAATTAATATGAGTTTTATCTTAATTTAACATGGGTAGTATGAAATTAACATGGGTAGTATGAATTAATATGAATTTTATCTGAATTAAATTTGAAAGAAAGAAAAGAAAATTTTAAAAATAAAGTAAAATTGGCTTGTAAGGGCAAACTCGTATTATTATGTATATGCTTTGATTAAATGAGGAGTTTAACAAGTAAATGGGAAATTAATATTTTTAATGTATTATTTGGGAAAGAATGTTTTCCTATGGAGTATATGGGAATTGTCCCTTCTAATATTATAGCACATGCTCTTTTACTGACTAACTTTAATCTTTATTTCTCACCAAAAATTCGATTAAAAAAAGTAAATATATCATGCTCAATGTAGATTATTCGGGTATTATTTAATTATATAAGAACTAAACTTTTAACCATCAAAAAAATCAGTCAAATCGGGTCAACCTACCTTCTAAAACTGATTTTCCACAATAAGGCCCATGAGGAATCACCCATATATATTAATGCAAAATCCTCCTAACCTATGTGTCAGCTTCGTTTGACAAATAAAAAACTCTGGTGCTTCGTTTGCTTATGTGTCATACGAGCCTAATATTTACTTAATTTAATACTATTCTATTTATTGTATCTTGCTTAATTTAATTCTTTTATTATATTTTTCCGTATTCAGTACTTTCCTTTAATTCTTTTAATATAAAAATATAAACAACTTATTTATAATTCGTAGATAAGATCTATATTAGTTATATTAATTAAAAAACAAACTACATATGAAATAATTTTTATTACAAAAAAATTTTTATTATGAAAATAATTAAATAAGTTTTATTGACAGTAAAACTTAAAATAGTTTTATTTTTGGAATTTCAAATATTCCATATAGGTAAAATATGAGTTATTTACAATAATTTAAGTATGTAATTAAATATTAGTAATTTATTCAATCTAAACATAAAAAGATTAAATTATATACTAATAATTAATAAACATTGATTAGATACCAGTACAATGCGACACGGGTTGAGAGTATGACGTCATTTGAATATCTCAAAGTATGTAATTAATAATTATTAACGAGTTTATTCTTAACATTAATATATAAAAATATTTAATAATAATAACTAATAAAATAGATATTAGACACGAGTTTAGAATGTGACGCCTTTTGGATTTTTGTAAGTATGTAACTAATATTATTAATGAATTTAATTTGACCATCAAATATAAAATCATTAATATTTATAATAATTAATAAATAGATTAGAAGTTTACAAGGCACGGGTTGAGAATATATCATTTTAATTTTTTATTTAGATTTAAATTTCTGTAGTTATCACAAATATTTTTTATATTTATCTTTTGATAAGTCCCGTGTGATACAAGGGTGTTAAACAAGTATATATTAATGCAAAATTCTCATAATCTATGTGTCTGCTTCGTATGCTTCGCTTGAATAATAAAAAAATTTGGTGCGTCGGTTGTTTATGAGTCATCCGAGCCTAATATATACCTAGTTTAGTATTTCCTTTTTATTGTATCTTACTTAATTTAATATTTTCTTATTATTACATTTAGCCTAATAATTAGTTTTCTTTTATTATATTTTGTCTAATTCAATAATTTTCTTTTATACTCCTAATATAAGAATATAAATAAGTCATATATAATTAGTATAAAAAATTTAAATTAATTATTTTAATTAAAAGACAAACTACATATGTAATAATTTTAATTACAAAAAAACTTATTTATTAAAATAATTAAATAAATTGTATTTATAATAAAAGTTGAAATAATTTATTTTTGAGATTTTAAATATTTTGTATAGGTATATTATGATATATTTGCAATAATTGGAATATGTAACTAAATATTAGTAATGAATTCAATCTAAATATATATAATAAATATTAATTAATATTTATTATTCAATGGCACAATGTGATAAGGTTTGACAGTATGACACCTTTTTGTATGTAACTATAATTATTAATAAAATTAATCTAAACTTAAAAATATAAAATGAGTTAATAGTAATTAATTAATATAGATCAGAGACGGGTTGAAAATCTTATATCTTTTGAATTTCTATAAGTATGTAAATATAATTATTAACGAATTTAATCTAAAAATAAAAATATAATATTAATTAATAATATAATAATTAATAAATTGAACAGGGCACGGGTTGAGAACACATCTTTTTAATATTTTATTTTAAATTTAAAAGTTTGTAATTTTTACTAATATTTTTAAATTTAACTTTTTATATAAATCGTGTAATACACTGTTTTTAAACTAGTTGAATGTATTGCTCCAACTTCTAAAGTGTTAATTATCATCTTGTTGGAAATTATTTTTAAGTTTAATAATTATTTCTAAATGAGTAAATTGTCGCCTAAAAGTGTGACCGAATGGTTATGTTGAATTCAATTGATGTTTTTGTTCATTCACACCATTTGGCGTGGAAAAATTTGTTCATAGTCATGTTGTTTGAATTGAAACTTTTGGCAATATATAAATATCCCCCTTGAATAATCATTTATAATAACATACCATAAACAACACTTCTGATAAGCAGTGGTCCACAAAAACCGAAATGTTCACATAAATCACATGATATTAATGCGATCCTTTCAATTCTGATCAGCCTGGCCATTTTTTTTCACCTTACTAAATACAATAATTGGTACTACACATCCTATTATAATTACAATAATCACTCTTTAGATTATTTTCTAGTCCCTACACCATGGCTAACTTAAAACAAATAACTTTCAACAACTCTTCTGAGAAATAACTTCTCCAAATTTGAGAAAAAGTTGAGCATCTGAAGTGCTCACAGATGAACAATTGATCAAATTAGGAGTTTTGAGATTTGCATATTCATCCATGTAATACTGAGCTTTGTTGGATGGGATTTGAGCAGACGGCATAGAATCGAACTGCGTAGCTTCTAAAGGCGGCACAAGGGTTCCAAGAACATGAACCACTTCGTGCATCGTCGGCCTCTCTGAGGATAGCCTCTTGGTGCATAAAAGAGCTAGCTGAAATACTTTTTTGACCTCTCCAAGATCTTTACAAGTTTCGGAGATCTCAGGATCAACGGTGTCCATCACAGCATTGTTTGCGGCCATGGTTAGTATCTGAAACAAATAGAAAGACGCCCATCATCGTGCAAAACAGTGATACTGACAAAATCACCCCTGAAGTCTTGCCTACTTACAATAAACTCCAAATATTATTCAAAATCGACTCCACAAAATAATGCAAACACACAACATTACATAAGAAAAAACTAAACTACCAAATTTTATGAATCAGAAATTATTCAGAATTTTAGGAACTTAAAACGGTAAAGAACTCACAAGATGATGGATATTCGACTCGTTATCAACTGCTTTCTTTCCTGTAAGCAACTCGAGAAGCACAATGCCATAGCTGTAGACATCGGACTTCTCGGTGAGACGAGAAGTACGAGCATACTCAGGGTCGATGTACCCAATGGTCCCCATTATACAAGTGGACGTATGCGTTTTAGACGCGCACAAGCTCTTGGCGATGCCAAAATCAGTAAGATGAGCCTCGTAATTCTTGTCCAGTAAGATGTTAGACGGCTTCACGTCCCGGTGGATTATTCGAGGGCTACAATCGTGGTGCAGATACGCGAGCCCTTGTGCAGCGCCGAGTGCAATACTGAGTCGAGTTCCCCAGCCGAGCTGCTTTTTCTTCTTAGTAGTTCCTAAGAAAATGCAGCATTTACCAACACAAAATGTCATAAAACAAAAGGGATAGTTACAAAGCGTACCCCTGCGGTTTGAGCTAATTACGAAAAAACCCAATTCCAAATTACAAAAACACCCCTAAGATATTTTTTTTTCTCAAAATTAACCCCTTCAAGAGCAAAAAAAAATTCAAACACCCCACTTCACATTTATAAAAATGTTACAATTAGCCCCTTGATTTAAACGCTGAATCAAACTCCAGGGGTACTTTTGTAATTTTGATTTTTTTAAAATTAGGTCAAACTTCTGGAGTATTCCTTAAAATAACTAAGTTTAGCCTAATTACTAAAAACACCCTTATTTTAAAAATTACAATCACATCCTTAAAATGGGTTAATTGTAATTTTGAAAGATAGTTGGGCCTTTTTGTAATTAGACAAAACCTCGGGGGTAGTTTTTGCAATTAACCCTTGAAAAAAAAAAGCATCTACAAGGCACGATAGAATGCTTTGACATATACAACTCACCGTGAAGGACGTCCCAGAGGCTCCCGTTTTCCATGTAGTCGTAAAATAGAAGATTACCGGTCGGAGAAAGGGAGTACCCATGCAGAGTTACTAGGTTGCGATGTTTAATGCTGCCAAGAGTTTCGAGCTCCGTTTCGAATTCTTTCAGACAATGCGGGTAGTGAGAGTAGAGTTTCTTGATCGCCACCGGCCTGCAGTTTTTGAGAACACATTTGTAAACGGTGCTCGAAGCTCCGTAACCGATTATGTATTTCTCATTCAGATTATCCGTCATTCTCATGATGTCTTCGTATACGTGAAGTGCCATGTTGATGTGAAGGATAATGAGCTTCGGAGGTTTGTGGTTCACTGTAAGTTGAAAAACACGAAACCATACAAAAGTGACAAAAAAGAAAAACAAGAAAAGCAATCTCTTATGGAGACATCATTTTGAGTTTATGAAATAAAGGGTTAATTACAAAAGCTACCCCTAAAGTTTAGTTTAATTACCAAAAATCCCAATTATCTTTCAAAATTATAAATAGCCCCCTTAAGTTAGGGAAAATTTCATTTTTGGTACATTATATTGGCCACTTTCCAGAAAAAGTACGTGATGTTGGC
>BMAC01000604.1:497077-589087 GCA_014905375.1 Phtheirospermum japonicum | reverse complement strand
ATAAATATTAATATGAGAAACTAATTTTAAGGGGGGAAAACATACAGGTCAAACAAATTTGTGAGTCTCCCTAATTCCGGGGGAATATGACCAGTGAGAAGATTATCATTCAATTCCCTGAAAAGAGCCAAAAAATAATAATAATATGCACAACATTATTAACAAGGGGAAAAGATAGTGGAAATGAAATATACAGATAATGGAGCTTAGACATATTTCCAAGTTCAGCAGGAATCGATCCAGTTAGCTTGTTCCCATGCAGATACCTTCAAAAATGTTATTAAATTTGTGATAATAGCCGTTCTATCAAAATTGGTTTTTAATCAATATGGAAAAATGAGGGGCTCTAAATCGCATTCGCAATACTTACAATTTCTCGGTGTAAGTTAAATTTCCGAGAATTGGCGGGATCGTTCCACTCAACATATTAAAACTTAGATCTCTGGAAAACCCAAAAATAATATTAATAAAATAAAATAATGTCAGAAATTTGAGGTTACTTAGATTGCTAAAAAGGGAAAAAAAAAAATAAAAAAATTACTTACAGCACTGTAAGTGCTTGCATCAAGCCAATAACTGATGGGATTTTACCAGAAAGGCTGTTACTTTGCAAGGACCTAAAAATAAACCACAACTCAACTAGTCACCACTTATGGATTTATATTGTCTTAAATGTGTTTGAGGGAATGATTAAAGACACATACAATGTAGCAACTTGGAGAAATCCAATGTTGAACGGTATCTCACCACTAAAATTGTTGTACGAGAAATCCCTAAAATGCATTAAAAAAATGTTGTTGGTTTAAACGCGACAAAAATACTAATAAAATTTCGTTAATGGTATTGGTTAAGGTACATACAGAATCTGGAAGGCAGTGCAATTGCCGATACTTTCAGGTATCGAACCACTGAAACTATTATTTCTAACATCACTGCAAATAGGAAAATTTGAGTTTAGACTAAATTCTCCATAAATTTTATGAAAATAAAAAACCAAAACAAACAAACAAACAAAAAACTTACAAGTACCACAAACCCTTTAGCTGACACATATCAGACGAGAGGGTACCTTGGAGTTTGTTACCCCGCAACCCACTGTTTGAAGGTAAATGAGATCTTAGTATTACCATAATTTACATTTGCAATTTATCTCTAACAATTTCAATAAAATTTAACTCACAGATATTGTAGAATTTCACTCCAATAAATTAGTCTTGGTATGTCCCCACTCAATTTGTTCTGAGCTAAGTCCCTAGAGAACAATGGTTTTGAATATTTAAACGATTATTATACAAAGCATGATCGAAAACTAAACCAATAGAATCAAATAAAAAAACAAAACTCACAAGATTTTTAAGTTTGGAATCTGAGAAAGTGTCGAGGGGATTGGACCAATCAACTGGTTATTTTTCAAAATCCTGTGAACAAAGCAACAGTTGAATAATTTACATTATACATAAGTATCAAAATCAAGACACACATATATATTGCAAACTAGTTTGACTTACAAATGCTCGAGTTGCTTTAGCTTTGAAATTAAAAAGGGAATATCACCATGGAGCTCGTTGAAGGATAAGTCCCTGATGATTATGGAAATCCATTATCTCATATAGTACAATAAACAAGTAGCTAGAACTAATTCTAAATTGTATCAAAGCTTGAAAAAAAAAAAAAAAAACACTTACAAGTTTATCAAAGCTGAGCAGTCCCCAATCTCATCTGGTATCTGCCCGGAAAGTCGATTCCAGCTTAAATCACTGATATTAAGAACACGGAGGAATCAATTTTTTATTTTTTTTTTGACCCGAAAAATCAAAACAAAAAATTTACAGAAAGTTTAGTAAAAAAAATATAATTCTTTTTTACATGGAGTACAGGGCTTTAAGCTGGCCAATCGCAGGCGAAATTTCACCTTCAAGATTCAAACCCGAGAGATTACTGCATTACATAGACATAAATATAACACACTAAATGAAATATCAAATTTTTAACTAGCAATATTCAAGAAAATCAATTGAATAGTAAATCCATGAAACATTAGTCTAATAATCTCTATAGTCCCAAATTTAATCAGAGGAAAAATGTATATACTAAAATAAATAAATTTGGAGTTGACATTACAGTGCAACCAAATTGAAGGTGACATTATCGCACGTGACCCCTTTCCAAGCACAGCAATCTGGAGATGATGAGTCAGTCCAGTCATATAACACATTGTCCACGTCTCTAAATGATTTCTTTATCTCCAGCAAAATAGTTCCTATTCCACAAATATTTAGAAAACATATATATACATAAATCAGCGAAACTGCATAGTATTTGTGTCTAGCTAGCTCGAAAAGGAAAGCTTTTTTTTTTAAAATTTAATAAAGGGGTGGAAATAATACAAAACAAAAGGTTTATAGTACTAAATAAAAAGAAACAGAGCAAAAACTTCAAAAAAGTTGATAAGTGACAAAAATACTAAACTCCAAGTCCATGTAATCAAAGAACAAAACAAAACCACTCACCATCATCACAATCCACAGAGCCAAAGAAGCTCAAGAACACTGCCAAATATCCAACAAGTATTCTTCTTTTCCAAGAATTAGCCATCTAACACTTCTCAAAACACAAGTTTTTACACTATAATCACAACTTTTAAATCATCTAACAAAATTTATTATGAGCTCATTTCTTGATATCTATAGTTTGAAAATGAAATGGGCTGTGATTAAAAAGGTGAAAGCTACAATAGAGAAGAAGGAGAATATAATAATTTTTACTACTCCCAGAAAAGATGTGGGAAAATGTGAAGAAAGTTAAAAAGAGTAGAGCTATGGGTTTGTTGTGACGTTCAATCACATCGTTCACTGTGTGAGAGAGAGAGAGAAGTTAATAGAGCATCTGACAAGGTTCTGATACTGGCCCTGCTGCAACAATTTACAGCTCTCATTGAACAAATTTCTCTCTCATCAGGATTATTACGTCATTTTATCTTCAATGTTAATTAAATGTTGATGTATCTCTGAATGTATAAGATGAGTCAAGAATTATTGCTGTTATGAGCTTAGCAAGTAAACCACTCTTAATTTTATATATATATATATGACATTATGCAACTTTTATTTACCCTCTAACCGTATTTAAATTATATCAGTAATAGGTATAACAGTGTAAAGTATCCTGTCATTCCCACACAAATACAGCTTATAGGAATCTATCTGTTTGTTACAGTAATTATATTCTTACTTTCTACTTTGTGCAGGTAAATTTATTCATACAGAGCTTGAATGGGTTTTGTTTGTTTTCTTGGTATGGTGCTGTACCCTTTTTTGTGATAATAATAATGTGGCCCTTTTTTCAATTCAAGGACACAATTTTAGGAAATCATAATTGATCCTCTTTTTTCTAACTGCAGTTTTGCATTCACTTGAAATGGTATTTTTCATCAAACTAATTTAATTTCCTTGTTAACCCAGAATAATGGTACCATAATCATTATTCTGAATAATTTTAGTGTGACTCCAGTTAATCATCATTTTTGGTGGTTTACTTGTTTGGTGGTATATGAAACTGCACTCCCATCATTTTTGTATTTAAGGACATTTATGCCCTTAAGGAGTGAACTCAAGTTATCAATGACTCCATATTGCCCCCCTGCAATGGCACGTTCATGTGTGTGGCCAACTAATTAGCACCACCAACTCGGGGAAAACTACAGCGTGGAATTTATCTTCCCTTTTCTATATATAAAATGCAATCTAAGGGACACTAAATTAGCCAACAATTAGAACCTTTAAACGAGCCCATTTTAGAGATTTAAGTGTTGAAGAGAATCAGATATTATTTTTAACAATAATTTCCTTATTTGTAATTTGTCTTTCTTAGGACGCAAAGTATTTTAGGACTCTAAATTTTTTTCTTAGTTGGAGTCTAGAATTTTATTTAGTTTCCAAAATACTTTTTAAAATGTTTAACAAGACTTGGAGTCTGTCTTGTTATATATTGGACCAAGACGCAAAAGAAAACAGATACACGACGGACGTATCTTTGAAGCAGAATACGTACGGCACACTCGGAGCTTTGCTGAAAAATTAGAAGGATCTCTACGTTGCGTAACCAACGGAGGAATTCTACTAAAGAAGAAGCGACGAGTATTTTGTGTATCAATTGTTTGATACAAGTTATTTTTCGTATATTACTTTCTATTATTTTGTAATTGGATTTGAACGTTTGAAAAGTAATATAGTTTTCGGGTTTTTACACCCAAGTTTGTAAGTACGATTGCTTACAAACTGAAATTAATTTATTGAGTTTTACTCATTTATTTCCGCTGCTATTTCTGAGATTCAGTTGATGTTAAGTCTGGTGACGTCTATCACGAAACCTAACATCATATCTGAAATCTGCGTTTCTACAAAACTACAATTGGTATCAGAGCAGGATACTTAACCTTAAGTATTTCGATCCTTGTTTTGTAGATTTGACTGAATGGACGCTCAAGGTAATCCAAGACCCCCAATCCTAAATGGAGAGAACTACTATCTCTGGAAACAGAGGATGCGGTGGCACATCAAGAACATCGATGAACAAGCTTGGAGATCCATCCTTGTTGGATGGGAGAAACCTCGTGTTGCTGCTGATGGTGACGGTGACGCCGTATTCAAGAGAGAAGAAGACTGGACGGGCAATGAAGTTGTCATTTCAAATTGGAACTCTAAGACCATTAATACCCTATGCAGCTATGTCGATACAAACTACTACAAAGTGATCAAGAACTGTGAATCCGCGAAAGAAGCATGGGATGCCCTTCAAAGGGTATGCGAAGGGACATCAAGTGTGAAGAAATCTCGCCTGAGAATACTCACCACAACGTTTGAATCCATGAGAATGGATGACAAAGAGTCCATTGTGGAGTATGCCATGAGACTTTCTGACATAGCAAGTGAAATTTGAAACCTTGGTGAACCCATGTCCAGTGCACGTCTTGTGGGAAAACTTCTCAGATCCATTTCAAAGAAGTTTAGTATGAAAGTAGTTGCCATTGAGGAATCCAAAGATACTGACAGACTAGTCTATGATGATTTGGTCGGTGCACTCAGAACATATGAGATGGAGCATATAGACTCTCATTCAAAGGAGAAGAATGTTGCTCTCACCTCCGATGTTAACTCAAAAGATGAAGATGAAGATTCTAACTGGAGAGAGTTCTTTGACAAATTTGAAAGAACCACACTTGGAGAGGAAGATGTGTCACTTATTACTCAAAAATTCAATCGCTACTTGAGGAAAAAAGAACAATCTTGGAGGGAAAGCATCAAGTTCCTTGATGGAGACACCACCTCCAAAGTCTTCTGGAAGAAAGTTATCCAACTTCCAGCCCTCATCTTCTGAATCAAAGACTGGAATTTCTTCCAAGTCACTCAACGAAATTCAATGCCACGAGTGCAAAGGTTGGGGGTATTACAAAAACGAATGTGTGAATACGCTAAGGAAGAAGAGTCTCATTTCAAAGAAGTTCGATGAAGATGGAAGCGACTCTGACTCACCTGAGTCAGTACCTGCTCTTTTTGCTCATGTTGCCTGGGATGACGACTTTCGAGTTCACAACATCAATTCCAACACCCTGTGTCTGAATGCAGAGGTTGAAAATCCTCGCAATGAATACAAAAAACTGCGCGAGGAGTATGATGAACTTTTTTCAAAGTGGGAAAATCAGGTTTTGAAAGTGAAAACCCTTATGATCAAAGTTGAAAAGCTGACTCATGAGGTAGGTGATCAAGTGGAGATCATTACCCGTTTGAAGACCTCTCTCACAAGAAAAGATTTGGAATTGGAACGAGTAAGTGCTGAACTAAAAAGGGTGCAAGATACAATTTCAAACCTCAACAAGGGAAAGGCGAAACTGGATGAAATTCTGGAAATGTCGTACCCAGAAACTTCAAGACACGGAATTGGCTACAAACCGAAGAAACAACCGCATCAAGTCAGCCACAACCAAGAATCTGTCAAGCGCCATAAGAAGAGAAGAAGGCAGTATGTTTGCCATCACTGTGGAGATCATGGCCATATTCGTCCCTTCTGCTGGAAGAGAACTGGGAAGAAAAGCCCTTTTCAGAGAAGTAATCAAGATGATGGGACTCGTGATGTGACTCAAGGTATCAACACCAAAGGTAACACCAAGTTGAAACGAGTGTGGGTAAGAAAGGGAGAGAACAAGTGTAACATGATGTACACCTCTTTAAAATCCCACGTTCCTGGAGCTTGGTACTTTGATAGTGGATGCTCTAAACACATGACCAGATCCGAAGAACTTCTGTCGAACATAGTAAAATTCAAAGGAGGGAAGGTCAAATATGGTGGAGGAACAAATGGACAGATTATTGGCCAAGGAACACTCCATGTTCCAGGAATTGCCAAGCTTGAAAATGTGCTACTTGTTGAAGGGCTGACTGCTAATTTGATTAGCATCAGTCAGCTGTGTGATGGAGGATTTAATGTCAAATTCACACGAGAAAAATGCGAGGTTTATGATGAAGAAAGTGCCTGCATTCTCACTGGRCAGAGAACGTCCGACAACTGCTATCAAATAAATGGAGACGTGTTTTGTAAGTTGTCCCAGCTGAGTGATGCCGAGGTATGGCATAAAAAACTCMGACACGTTAACTACAAAATGTTGGAGAGGCTTGTAAAGAAAGACGRTGTGAACGGATTGCCGAAACTCAACACGAAGATCACCCCTATTTGTGAAGCATGTCAAAAAGGGAAGCAAGTTAAAGTACCACACCCATATGTCCAGAGCCTTACCACATCCAATTGCTTTGAGCTCATGCATATGGACCTCATGGGACCACTTGAAGTGTAAAGTCTCGGAGGTAAAAGGTATGTTTTAGTTATTGTCGATGATTTTCTAGATATACTTAGATCGAGTTTTTAAAAGAAAATTCGGAAACATTTGTGCTTTTAAAAAAACTTGCTAAGAGATTGTGTGTGCGTTTTGGAGTAAATATAGGAAGAATCAGAACCGATCATGGAAAGGAATTCAAGAATGAGTCATTTTCATATCTTTGTTCAAAAAGGGGAATTACTCATGAATTTTGTTCCCCCATTACCCCTAAGCAAAATGGTATAGTTGAACGAAAGAACAGATCTCTTGCGGAGATGACTAGGACCATGCTGATTTCTAATGGTATTGCAAAACGGTTTTGGGCAGAAGCCATGAACACAGCGTGTCACACCATTAATAGAGTATATTTTAGACCAGGATCACATGTCACCCCTTACGAGCTGTTGTTTAGCAAGAAACCTAACTTAAGCTATTTTCACGTTTTTGGGTGTGTGTGTGTTATGTCTTAAATGATAGGGGATATCTCTCGAAGCTCGATTCGAAAAGTGATAAATGTGTTTTTATGGGGTACTCTCAAAATAGTCATGCATATCGTGTTTTTAATCTTAGGACACGTTGCATGATGGAGTCAGTAAATGTGAAATTTGATGATACAACTAGTGGAGTAAAACCTGCGGAGGACAACGACCTGATTTATGATCAGAGTCCTCAATTTGTTGTGGATGGTTTAGATGATCATGCAGGTACATAAGCTGCTGCTGCAGGTGATGACGGGTCTGATGACATATCACCGAACCCAACACTGTCTGAGGAAGAAACTGGCAGAAATAACACTGGAGAGCAGACCCCAGTTTCAACTCCTTCCCCGGTGACTCCTGAGTCTGATTCAGATTCAGAAGATGAGAACCCTGAAAATCAAATTTATCTCTATCAAAGAGATATTCCTTCAAGAATTCAAAAGAATCATCCAACCGGGCAGATAATTGATGATCTTGATCAGAGGAATACGAGGAAAAGACAGATAGACTTCAGGGAGATGGTGAGGTATGTCTGTTTATCCACTAATTGTTCTCAAATTCGGGAAACCTTGTTTCTTGTTGAGAGAGAGCCGAAACGAGTTGAGGATGCATTGAAGAGTGAATTTTGGATTAAAGTAATGCAAGAGGAGCTGGACCAATTTGCAAAGAATGATGTGTGGGATCAGGTCCCTCGCCCGGAAAATACTCATGTCACTGGAACGAAGTGGATATTTAAAAACAAAACGGATGAAGCTGGGAACATCGTTCGAAACAAAGTAAGGTTGGTAGCGTAATGATACACTCAAATTGAGGATATCGACTTTAACGAGACATTTGCACCGGTTGCACGTATAGAATCGGTAAGATTACTTCTTGTAGTTGCTTGCCATTTAAAATTTACATTACATCAAGTGGACATTAAGAGTGCATTTTTGAATGGTGTTTTGATCGAGAAAGTATATGTTGAGCAACCCAAAGGGTTTGTGGATCCTCACAACCCGAATTTTGTTTTAAAACTTAAAAAGGCCTTGTATGGTTTAAAGCAAGCCCCAATGGCTTAGTATGAGAGGCTAACTCAACATCTACTATTTTTAAATCTTAAACGAGGAGAGGTTGACAAGACCTTGTTTCTGCTCAAATCACATAAACACATTCTTACTGTCCAAATTTATGTGGATGATATTATTTTTTGTTTGACTAACGAACAGATGGTGAAGAATTTCGTTGTTCGAATGTCTGACACTTTCGAAATGAGTATGCAAGGTGATCTTTCATATTTTCTTGGCTTACAAATTAAACAACTTGATGATGGAATTTTTCTTTCACAAACCAAATATGCCAAGAACCTGATCCAAAAATTTGGTTTAGCAGGTGAGAAACCCAAGAAAACGCCTCTGGGAAAATATAAGAAAATGTCGAGAGACGATGTTGGGTCTGGTGTTGACAACCCCCTTTATAGAAGCATGATTGGTAGTTTCCTTTATTTAACTGCCAGCAGGCCCGACATCATGTATAATGTGTTCTTGTGTGCGAGATATCAGGCTAACCCTAAGGAGTCACATTTGAAGGCGGTTAAAAGAATCATTCGATATGTGGCAGGAACTAGTGATTTAGGGTTATTGTATACTAAAGAAACATGCACTGAACTGGTAGGTTATACGGACTCTGATTGGGCTGGGATGTAGTTGATAGGAAAAGTACTAAAGGGGGTTGTTTCTTTTTGGGGAGTAATCTAATCTCTTGGTATAGCAAGAAACAAAAATGTATTTCTTTGTCTACAACCGAAGCCGAATACATTGCAGCAGGAAGTGCGTGTACGCAGATGGATGAACCAGATGATTGAAGACTACGGTCTCCATAGCAGTATTTTGAACATACTATCTGACAATACGAGTGCAATTGACATCTCAAAAAACCCAGTTCAGCACTCTCGTATAAAGCACATTGACATCAGGTATCATTTCATCCGAGACTTAGTCAAGAGAAAGATAATAAGTCTTGAGCATGTAGGGACAGACAACCAGCTCACTGATATATTCACAAAAGCATTAGATCTTGATACCTTCTCTCGCCTGAGAAGATATCTCAGAATGTGCATAGTCTAGTCCGTGTTATGTTTGATGTTATGACACCCTAAGATGTCATCAGTCATAACATCTATATATTTTACATGCATTTTTATTTTCTGTTTCATACATCATACGAATGCATTGAGTCTGAATTAAAGAGAAATAAGGTCATGTGTTGTAATAAAACTGTTGACAAAAGGACTAACCTCTTCGGTTTGGTGATTGTGAAACTCTCCCACAGAAACAGGTTTTCTCCCAGGTCCAAAACCAAAAGGTGTTAAAAGCAATTGCTAAAGGTGTAATAATTCTCTTCAAATCTTAAAAAGATGAAGAAAATCTAGACTAAAGGTCTGATCTTTAAATTTCACCTTATTGAGCGATTTTGACGTTGTCATTAACTTGGGTTAAGGGGTTTGTTTTCATTGACTTCACCTTATGCAATGTTGGGTCTGATGTCATCAGTCATGAAAAGCAACACTGATCAATATCTCTAAAATTCTTTATGTGATTTTTTTTTAACCTTTGTAGGTCATATTTTTAGGTATAATTTAAGACATTCATATTTTGTGAATTTGCCTATTGTTGAGTGTTCTGTTTCTCTTGCTCTCTACTTATTCTGACTTCTCTTGATTTTTGTTGAGGATGTGGTTGTTTGGTTGTTCTAGTGGAGCTAAGATCGGATGTGCTGGGCAAAGTTCTATGAGTCTGATACGAATCTTGTATTGTTACTTGGAACGTGTCTTCAATATTGCCATGGTGATGGTTTAAGCCTCAGCGATATTCGGTCTTAATTTTTTTGGTAGTCCGGTTTAGTGGGTTTATTGGGAAGTTAAGTTTGAGATATGGTTCCTTGTATTGAGGGATAGTGGGCTTTTTATTAGGAAATTATATTTTACCTGGGGTGATATTTTCTAGTTATTTTTAGTGGGGTTATTTGTGTAAATATTTTATTTCCTTCTTTTGTGGATTTTCTCTCTCCTTCCCAACGGTAAGTTTTTGTTTTCTATTAATGCAGATTTTCTTACCGTTCCAGCCCACCTCAATTCTCTCACCCGTGATATAGAACTCCTTCTCAAACTCTAATTCCTTTCAGTTTTTCTCGATTTTATTACTCTTTGTCTTGTGTATTGTTGGGATTTGCAGGATGTCGAACTCTCCTTCTGGTTCTAGGGTTCCTGAACTTCCGGCAGAAATTGAGCGCTCCGGCGAACAGGTTGCTCCAACCTTACCGAGATTTGGAGGGTTGGACATCCGCGAGGAGATTGGTGTTGCTTTTGCCCGACACCCATCACCAGCTGTTCAAGAACCAAGTGGTTCCGCTCCGGCGAGCTCCCTTATCATATCGCCGATTTCAGCCTCGACTGACGCCGCCCCTTCAGCCCAGGTTCTTCCCGTTCAACCTGGCAATGAGATTGATGTCGACAACCCTCCTAATCTGCCGTTTATCGCCGAAGTCTTTGGGCGCATCGGTGATCCCACCCTGAAGCGGTCACGGAGGCTGCGAAATATTCCTCCGGGGGTTGTCCCGCCGGCGGTCCCTAAGAGCAAACTGGGCGACGTCGCAAAGTGCCAATCAAGCACATGAATCTCACCGATTATGTTACCATTGCCACAGACTCAGATGACGAGGAATTTGTGCCTCCGGCGACTGTCACGGCTCCGGCGCCCTCAATTGCTTCCCCAGCTGCCAAAAAGGGTCGTGGACGTCGAAAGCAGACTGTGTCACTTGCCAAAAAGAAGAACCCACCGGCTTCTATCAAGGTCTCTCCTTGTTCAACAGGAACTGAGTATTCTAGCCCACCTTATGAAATCGTGGATTTCTTCACTGGTGAAGTATCCAGTTCGGCTAATCTTGTTGTTCCCGATCCTCCTGTTTTGCCTACGCCTCCAACTTCACCAACTTTTGACACTGAGATTGAACAATCTCCTGATGACTCAGATGAGCTTCCTCTTGTACACCTGGTGAATTCTGTGAAGGCTGCCAAGAAGAAAGGAAAGAAGAATTCCAGGGCTGCCTTAGTTGAACATGTTCAGCAGACTGATGTTGGGACTGGTGATCTATCACCGAAGCCAACATCACCCATACCAGGTGATGTTTCTCCCTCCAGCCCGAGGTCTGCTACTGCGAGTGATTTACCTCCTCCGGCTCCAGGTTCTCCTCCTGTTGAGGATGCTGACATTGCCCCAGTCCCCGATGAAGTGGAGATAGAGGATTTGGTTCCTTTTTCTGAGAAATTTTCATCCACCCAGGCTGAGGATCTTTTCTCTGTCTACAAGGCCCGAGGCATGATTGATGAAAGGCGTGTCCCTGTTGAATTGTTCAAACGCCAAAATTTGATTGCTTTCTTTGAGCACAGTGGCCTATATTCGACGGTCTCCACCGCCCTGCCCTTTGTCCAGGATGTCATTGTGGAGTTTTATGCCAACCTTCTTCCCTCGGTTGCCATAGATACTTCCCCAGATTATGGGAAGGTATATGTACGCGGACAGATTTACGCCTTCACTCCTGAGTTGATCAATGAGGCTTATGGGACTGAGGCCTATCTGGGTGACTCCACTGTTGATGACATGGACGAGGTTATTGGTTTCTTGTCTGGCGGGCTACTCACCACCTGGCGCGAACAGTTGCCCAGCACGAGGATGACTTCGCTTTACTCTGTTCTGCACAAGGTGGCAATTTTCAATTGGGTGCCCTCGAAGAACTCAACTGTGCTGACCAGACCTCAGGCTCAGTACCTTTTCAAAGTTGGAAATGGGATCCAGTTCAATTTCGGGCAGCTCGTGTTTGATTTGGTCACAAGGTTTGCCTCCTCCAAGTCTTCCTCATCTCTCTGTTTTCCCTCTTTGATTTACAGTATTTTGGAGAACCAAGGCTTTACGCTTTCCGAGGATGATTCCCTCACTAATGAGGCGGAGTGGTTCACCTTGAGGAGCCAGCACCTCTCTGGAGCCCGCGTTGTTGATTTGCCCTGGAGTGCGCCTGTTCAGGTTGGTGATGCCCGTGGTGACACCTCTACGAGTCCTGTCACCAGTGACCACTTGGTACAATTGATGGCTCCAGTTGTCCGTGCTCAGGTTGCCTTACTTGATAGTCAAATTTCCCAGCTTGATAGTCAGCGTGCTCAGCTTTTGGCGTTGCGAGGTTCCCTCTCTGAGGCCCTTTTGATTTCTGAACAAAAAGGGGGAGATAAACGTGACGAGGATGGTGCTGAAGAAGCTACTGGAGTTGGTGCTTCTGATGCGGAGGCTGCCACCGTGTTGGCGAGCTTGGCTATTGCGAAGAGGAGAAGGAAGATACGCTTCAGAAATAGGTTTTTGAGGAAAATGAAGAAGAAACTGCGGAAAAGGAAAGTTGATGGTGAAGGGACATCTTCGTCATCTCGACGGGCGAAGAAGGCTCGAGGAGTTTAGGTTCATTTTATGCTTTCCTTAGTTTGTTGGTTTTTGGTTTTTTGTGGAACAATTGCTTTTCTTTTTCTTTCTATTTTTATTATTGCTTATTTAGGGGAAGTTAAACTTAGGGGGAGTTTTTTTTGTTTTTCAGTATTGAAAATTTTGGTTGCGTCATGTTTGTTTTGTCCAGAAAGGCAAAAGGGGGAGATTGTTGGGAATATTATTTTCAACAATAATTTCCTTGTTTGAAGTTTGCCTTTCTTAGGACGCAAAGTATTTTAGGACTCTAGATTTCTTTCTTAGTTGGAGTCTAGGATTTTATTTAGTTTCCAAAATACTTTTTAACTTGTTTAAAAGACTTGGAGTCTTTTTATATATTGGACCAAGACGCAAAAGAAAACAGATACACGTCGGACGCATCTTTGAAGCAGAACACGTACGGCACACTCGGAGCTTTGCTGAAAAATTAGAAGGATCTCTACGTTGCGTAACCAACGGAGGAATTCTACTAAAGAAGAAGCGACGAGTATTTTGTGTATCAATTGTTTGATACAAGTTGTTTTTCGTATATTACTTTCTATTATTTTGTAATTGGATTTGAACGTTTGAAAAGTAATATAGTTTTCGGGTTTGTACACCCAAGTTTGTAAGCACGATTGCTTACAAACTGAAATTAATTTATTGAGTTTTACTCATTTATTTCCGCTGCTATTTCTGAGATTCAGTTGATGTTAAGTCTGGTGACGTCTATCACGAAACCTAACATCATATCTGAAATCTGCGTTTCTACAAAACTACACACGTCTTTGTTGATAGTGTAATTTCGTAGGTGTATGGTTAATGAAAATAAGTATCAGTAAAATGATGTTACTTTCGATGTTATAATCATCAAAACTAGCATCAAACAGAGTTTAACAAAAATAAACAGCGAAAATATAAAAGATAAATACAACAATTTAAATTCCGTTCACAAGTAAAAGTACTTGTGAACTTAGGTATACAAACCCGAGAACTATATACTTTTATTGTTCAAGATCAAATAAAAAAGGAATAAAGTAATATATGAAAACTAAAGTATCAAACACTATGATACTAAAATACTTGTCGTCATGAAGGAGATCTTCTCCGTTGGTTACGCAACTTCAAAAATCTTCTTAATCTCGAATAGTGACTTAAAGTATTCAACGTTGCTTGTGTTCTTCTTGCGTTTCTTGCGTCGTTCCTTGTTGCGTTCTTCTCGTAAAAACCGTGTGTCTAAGATCTCTAAGTCTTGTGCTCTTCTTGTCTTAAATAGACAAATCCTAAAGTTATAAACTTGGTAAACAAGTAAAACAAATCCTAAACATAATTTAGAAAACTGAATAAAGTCCTAGACACAGTTTAGAAAATAAAATCTAGAGTCCTAATTTATTTTGTGCCCAAGAAAGACAAACAACTAAAAAATGAAAAATTGTCAAGAATAAATTTCTCAACAATCTCCCCCTTTTGCCTTTTTGGACAAAATACCTACGACACAACAAAATAAAAATTATTAAACTTAAACTCCCCTTAAAAAAATGAACATTGTTTAACAAACCAACATCAAAACAAACATTGTTTTTCAGCCACAAAAAAAAAAGCATAAGGGCCTCAAAGACCACGAATACTCTTCGACCGACGAGGAGACGTCGACGTTCTTTCATCCCTAACTTTCCTCATAGCAGCTTCTTCGGTTTCTTTAACTTCTTATTTCTGGGATCCTCTTCATTCTCTTGTCCTTGGATAAGTTTGTCAACACCTCGACAGCTTCACCATCAGCAACATCATTCGCAGCACCAGCAGCGTCGTCATCCCTACCATCATCTTCCCCTTTTTGTTTTGAAGGCAAAAGGGCCTCCATTAAAGAATCTCGAAGAGCCTGCAGATGGGCAATCTGATTATCAATCAAAGCTATCTGGGCCCGAACAAATAGAGTAGAAAAATGGACCATGTTAGAACCAGTGTTAGTAACACCAGAACCATCACCAGAAAATCCACCAGCGCGAGGAGGCGCCTTTCATGGAAGATCAACGATGCGTGCTCCAGCCAAGTGCTGACCACGCAAAGAGAACCAATCGACCTCTTCAGTGAGAACGTCGTCTCTGGCAGGCGTAAAACCTTGATTTTCCAGCAAGCTGTAAATGAGAGATGGAAAACAGAGAGAGGATGCGGATTTAGTCGTAGCAAACTTGGTGATGACCTCAAATACATGCTGGCCAAAATTGAATTTGATTCTGCGGCCAAGCTTGTACATAAATATCGCCTGAGGACGAGTGACAACAGTCGCATTTTTGGTAGGGACCCAATTGAAGACGCCCACCTTGTGTAATACAGAATAGAGAGAGGAAAGACGCGTGCAGGGTAATTGCTCACACCATTGTTTCATCAGCCCACCAGACAAAAAACTAATGACCTCATCCATTTCATACACAGTCGAGTCACCATGATACGACTCAGTCCCAAACATCTCATTAATCAAGTCAGGAGTAAAAGAATAAACTTTCCCATGCATAAACACTTTCCCATAATTCACAGACTTGGAATCAACAACAGATGGCAACATATTTGCATAGAACTCAAGGATGACATCATGCATAAATGGAATAGAAGTAATAACGGTGGAATACATACCTCTGTGCTTAAAGAAAGTAACCAGATTCTGCTTCTCGGAAACATCAACTAGAACCCGGCATTCAGCAATTATCCCTCGAGTTCGATAACTATCAAACAGCTCTTCTGCTTCCATAGTCAGGAACTTTGGTGACACTTGCACCATGTCCTCGATCATAAGATCTTTGACTTTGAGTACTTGTTTACCCCAACTAGCAAATAATTGTTTATACTCAATGCTCAACTTCTCGTACTCGTCAAGAGATTCATCAACCTCTGTATTCAGGAACAATGTGATGGTTTTGGTGTTACCAACATGGATTTCATCATCCCACACAATATTACGCTGGAACTGATTTAGGTGAGTCAGAATCATCATCATCTTCAGGGTACCTATATCAATCAAGTTCTTCTTTCTGAGAGTGTTGTGTCCCCAACATTTGCATTCATGACATTGGATTTCAGTGAGGGGCTTTGGGGAGCTAGATGTATTGGATATGGAGGGCGAAGACTGGGATCTAGAAAGTGTGCGCCCATAAAATCTTGGTGTGGGCACTTGTGGCTTGATCTTTGAACTTGATCCTCCAATGTTATTTTTCTTCTTTAAGAACTTGTTAAAGCGTTGAGTCACATAGGACACTTCTTCGTCCCTAAGTGTGGTAGTTTCAATCTTATCAAGTAACCCTTTCAAATCAAAATCTTCATCATCGTTATCGGAGTTAACATCAGAGGAGAGAGCAACATTCTTCTCTTTTGAGTTGGAACCAAGATGTTCCATCTCAAATGTTTTGAGTGAGCCAACTAAAGCGTCGAAATCTAGATCGCCTGTGTCCTTGGATTCTTCTATGGCTACCACCTTAATACTGAGTTTCATTGAAATAGATCTGAGTAGCTTTCCCGCAAGACGTGAGTTGCTAAATTTGGTAAACAAGTAAAACAAATAAATTTGGTTACAATTGCTAAATGGGTCTTGTCTTAAATAGACAAATCCTAGAGTTCTAAATTTGGTAAACAAGTAAAATAAATCTTAAACATAATCTAGGAGAATAAATAAAATCCTAGACACAATCTAGGAAACAAGATTTAGAGTCCTAATTTATTTTGTGCCCAAGAAAGACAAACAACTAAAAAAGGAAAAATTGCCAAGAATAAAATTCTCAACACATAGTTTTTTTTCACACTCTTGAGTTCAGGGCTTGTAATTGATACTCTCTTGGTACACAAAAATAGGCGGGTATATAAAAACACGAAGGTTAAGAAAACAAAATATTTTTTTTATTAAAGTGCGAAAATATTATTAAAAGAAGAAAATCGTTCATACAAACAAGATCACGACGTCCATTCACTAGCTAAAGATATTTGTTCAGGCCTCATTAAAACCTCTCGAGGTAAACCCACCTTGTGGGAAAAACCCTCGTAGAGGAAAGAGTACCCTCCCCATTCCGGTAGTAGAGGGAATAGAACAAAGCAATATAAAATATCGAGAGCCACAAGTCGGCTAAGTGTAAAAATAAGCTACAACAAGTAGGCTGTGATCCAAAAAGCAGTAATACCAAGGTTCTCTACTGAACCGAGATTAAACTGCCATCCGAGGGGCTGATGTCAAGATCTTGATGAACGGTACACCTTTTTACCCAAAATATTATCGTTCACCAGATCTAGGAGGAACGCTGGAGGCGACGTGAACCAGTCGTAACGGGGAGAATTGGACTTGGAGAGCGCATCAGCAGCGCGATTGCCTTCTCGATAAACATGCAAAACCATGAACTCGATCGAGGTAGTGATATAAAAAGATCCGACGCCAACGAGGCAGGAATCGCCAATGGACATCCAGGCTACGCTTCAAAAAAAGCTCCACCACATAAGTCGAGTCGGATTCCAGCCAAATCTGTCTCCATCCTCTCGGATCAGCCTCCTCGACCGCAATAATCGTGGCCTCCAACGCCGCTTCAAAGGCGAAGCCCTAGCCAAGCGATCTCAGAAATCCGCCTTTTACAAAGCCCCGACACGTGCAAAAAATTCCCACCGCGACGCAATCTCCGGGGCAACCCAGGGCACTACCATCCGTATTCACCTTAATCCAACCAGGTGAGGGGGGCCAACCAGGACACTGGGGTAAGGGTGGGCGGAGGCGCGGGCCTACCACACACACCCAATCTGCGCGAATAAATCAGGTCTGTAAAACTGTGTTTCCATCATGCCGTGATCAAGGGCAGAAGACTCCAGAATAAGTGGGCGGATGAGAATAAGAGCCTCTGTGGTGGAAGGTCGAACCCCATTATGGATGAAATTGAACCGGAGGTGCCAAATCGTCCAGATTGTCGAAACGAAAGCCGCTTTCCAAAGGAAGAGTACCTACGCACTAAGATGACAGTCAATAGCAAAAACACAAAAATGAGAAAAACCACCTGAAAGGGGGAGCTGGATGTCGAAGGCATACTCAATCCAGCCCTAGATGTGACGCGCAAACCGGCAGTCCATAAGTATATGGTCAATCGTCTCAGAACTCGCAAAGCAGAAGCAACAGAAGGAAGGACCAATGAACTCCCGCCTACGGATCACGTCGAAGGCATCAAGCCGGTTGAAGATCGCCTTCCAAAAAGTGATAGAGCGCCGAGCCGGAATATTAGAGGACCAAATCTAACTTCCCCACCGAACCTTGAGAAACTTCTGATGGAGATGGTCGTACGTAATTTTGGCCAAGATATCCCAGAAGAGGAGGTAGACCAGACACGTTTATCCTCAGTGTGAGGGACAATGGGAAACCGGAGGATGTCAATGATGATGTCAGTGAAAGCAACGAGGAATCTCTCCGTAAGATGCTAGACCCCATATAAGAAGTAATCGCCGATATATTGAAAAAAATGAGGCTTAAACGTCTCCAGAATGACTATGCGGGAAGCGATGGAGTAACCGAGCCAGTTATCCCACCAGAAGCTAACTCTGGATTCACTAATAGGGACCCAACGAGAGTTCTCCAAAATGCTGATGACATGACTCCTGATGCCACCCCAAATGAACGAGGAGACATGCGCACGGGGGGAACCATTCGTCTTAAGAAAGCGCACACGGAGAAGACGAAAGGCCATAAAACCCTTATAAAGTAAGTTATTAGCAAATTTGAAGAGGAACGAGGAATTGGCAGTGATGATGGATCGGATGCCCGCCTCCTCACGAGGGGCACAACAGCGGGCCCAGTTGACGATACAACGCTTACGCTTAGAAATGTCACCCGACCAAACTAAATCTCTAATAGTAGTCTCCAATCTGCGTGTAAGCGAGGTCGGCCATTTAAGAATGAGCATGGAATGCGTCGTGGTGCTGGTAATGACCGAGTTAACGAGGCAAATGCGACCAACGAGAGAAAGAGAGGAACCCTTCCAAGTTCCAAACTTAGTCAAGGTCTTGTCTAGAAATGAACGGAGATGAGTAGCACGAAGGCTACCACGGAACAACGGGACGCCGAGATAAGAGGCAGGAAGGGAGCCCATGGAGAAACTAGAGACATGACAGATCCGACGGGCTACGGCAGGAGTCACCGAGGACCAAAGTAAATCTTAGATTTCTCTGGACTGAGGATTTATCCGGGAAAATCCCCATAGCGACGGAAGATATTCAGGATGGACCTAACATTACGAGTCGAAGCATGACTCATACAAGGATATCATCGGCATAGAGAAGGTAGGTAGGGAAGCAGAGCGAGTTACCGGCCCGGAACATGGAGATCGTACCGCGATCCGCAGCGAGACAGAGGGCACGCGCAAGAACATCCTCTGCGATGCAGAACAGGAGCGGAGAGAGGGGATCCCCCTGGCGGACACCCCTGGAGCAGCTAAAGTAGCCAGCGGGGTTATTGTTATTTTTTCCATTTTTCCATTAATATTTTAGTATTCCAATAAATAAAGTAAGTTAAATAGGGGTTTTAGTCTTCTTTGTGGTTTCTAACTTTTAAAAAGTAAGCATGTCTATATATTATGGATAAACAAAATAAGAAATGTGTCTATCTTTTATGGACGGATGGAACGAATTAAACCAATGTGAAGTAGATTCCTACTGGGACCTGTAATCTTTATACTAAATCCCAATTGTTTTGCCTACATAAGTTCATATCTCTCTAAATACACATGAAGAGAATCAGGTAACACTTTGTCACACCCCGTGTGAAGGTGCATCTTATGATGGACAGTTTTTAATGGATAATTTTGAACGCGGTATATGAATGGCTCTAGAAGGTTGTGGAGGGGTTATGCCCATATTCCTTTCAAAGTTCAGGCAGACCGATCCGCTTATATATATGGGTAACTTTTTGCAATTTGATAAAATGACGATAAAGTGGGAGGCCACCCAGACCTGGTCGGGGACTGAAGTCATTCCCTCGATGAGCCCAAGGCAAAGCGAAATCAATAATTGTCTTGGTGATCGATGCTGAGGCTCTAGAAAGAGGCGCCGCACTGGCACTTAGAATCACGTTGAAAATTCCAAACCTGTGACAGCTTGGACACATTTCCACTTTGAGCTTTTTTACTACAAATGTCACATCAAAAGCAAAAAAAAAATCATCTTTTTATAATTCTTTTTCATAATGGTTGAACTCATTACAAATTTTTTTAATAGGTCCCTCAAATTATTCACTTATCATGAATTTACATTTTTGTGAATCCATTCCAAAAATAAATAAATAAATACATTTTTGTGAAATATCTTTTTACTCAATATGTTTAAATTAATATTAAAAAACAAGTATAATTCTTTATACATATATATCTACAAAAATGAAATTACATAATTTACAAATATATTTTTAGAGATGTATTTGTATTTATTACTTAATATTTTACTTAAAAATATGTAAAAGTAGTCATATTAAAAAAATAAATTAATGATATGAATTTTGAAACAAGTCAAACTCCAAGCCAAATACTAGACTTTGCTACGGTTACAAAACGCCGGTTCCCGGTTCTCCAAAACGGGGAACCATAATATGTACAGTGAAGTTAAAAATTTTACAGAAACTGTCTTTTTTTTTTGTTACATTATTTAAGTTTTAAACAGTATTTTTTGACTATATATAATTAGTTATATTATTTATAAATATATTAAACTATATAATATAAAAAAAACTAAAGGAACCGTCAGTTCCGAATCGGTTTCAGTTACGATTCCGGAACTGTCGGTTCCATAGTTTTTAAAACCTGGACCCATAACCAGAACCGTTAAAGTCAGTTCCAGAACTATTGACCATGATTTCAATTTTTGCACCGTTGACCATGGTTACGGTTACAATTTTGAATTCAATTCCGATTCCATTTACCAGGTCTATTAAACACCCATGTGAAGTGGTGTCTTGCCGCATGGCTCCAAATTTTCCCCACATTTACCTTTTTTCAAAATTTTTATTCTTTAAATTATCCTAACTGCTTCTTAGCTACAGTACGGACCTTTCCGAAAAATTCAACATCAAACACAAAATCTCTTCCACAATAGCAAGGTTTTTCAAGGCCCAGACGGATCATCGCCAAACTTCCCCTCCAAAACCCTTATCATTGTGATGTCCTAATGATACTACACCTTAATTTAACTATACACCTAAGGGTTCATTTGGTTGTCCTTTTTTATGTATTTGATAAAATCTCATTTTTATTAAAGGGGTTACGAAGATGAATCGATCAATAAGATTAAGTTGTTGGATTTATAGTTTGGGTTGTTTGATACCAAACTCATAATTATTATGGTGCTTGGTTAGGAGAGGTATAACTAAAAATAATGAATTAACCTCCATGCCCCCATTTACACTTGATTTATCGAAATTACCCTTCATTTGAATAAAAAACTTTACCCGATGCACTCACTTCATTCGAACCCTAGAAACCTCATCACTCACTCGTATCCACTGAACATGTGAAGATCAAAGAGATACTCGCCGGCTGGTCGACCGGAGTCTACCAGTTTTGCACTTTGCAATCTCATCCCAAGTACAAATTTTTTTCTTCAATTTCCTTCATTTTTTTTTTGATAAATCCCATTTTTGAGCCAATTACATTATGGTGCGTTTGGCTGCTGATAGATGAAAATATCATGACATGGGCTACATTGAATTAATATATTCTTTTCTTCAATTTTACGGAAATTATTTGCTGACAAATGGAATTATCATGACATGGGCTGAGTTGAGTTAATAGTTATTTTTCTTAATCTATGATAGAATGGTTTGTTGATAAATGAAATAATTTTGATAATTTTTTAAAATTTTACTTGTATGTGCTTCCTTTTTTTTAGAATATTTATGTTTCTGTTGTTATTACTCCATATGACTATAATTACGAAGTGATTTCATATCTGCCATCTTGTTTCTTATAACAACAAGGATAGTTCCTTCTTTTATTAATTGCGTGAACTAAATTAGATAATTATGGGGCCTATATATATAGTGTCACATAGAAACTCAACATGGATTAGAAAGACCAACCAGATGAACTCTACTGAAACACCAAAATGCTACTGCACTGCACCTGCTTGTTTACGCACGACACGAACACCACATAACGTCTGGCGCGACTGTACAATTGTCAAGTATGCAACAGTGACTTAGTAGATATGTAAATTGTATTTGGTTACAGTTTAATTGGAAAAGACTGAATCGATTAATGCAGGCACAATAGTGTTTTTTTTACTAGGCCGATGGCGAGTCGTGCTAAAGAGTAAAGCAAATAATTACTGGCTGATAAGGAGGCTATATTCCAAAGATCGTGAAATAAGTCGACTGAAGAACAGGGAGAGATAATTTCTTATTTTTGATTATATACTTGGTTCTCATCATCATCCTCTTCGTTTGAAGATCATATTAGTGGGTCTCTATCTGGGCACCTTGTGTTTAATATGTGACCATCGAAAATGCTTTTTGTAACTCGTAATGTGACTGTAGAACTAGATCTGGCCATTCGTATTTTATATCATGTAAACTAAATGGTTCTCGAACTATATTACAAATATGCATTTTTGTGATTTGCTTTTGTAAATCAGATGCGAGTTTGGTTGCTAAACTGGCTCACTTGACCTTCATAATATATGTAGTTGTTTAATAAGTATTTATTTATTTGTTAGGTTATGTCACATTGTTTGTGTGTTAGGTCATAAGTGATTTTGGATTATATGTCGTTGACTTGTTTTTTAAAAGGATGCATCGCACATGAAATAGTATCATTAAGAACATGTTAGAGAACTTAATGATGCTGCCAATAGCTTTAATGTGCATCAAACAGAGCTGTGGAATATGGTTTTGGGCCTCATAGCCCAAAGGCTGACTCTGGATTTCAAAAAAGTTTTTACACTTGAAAAGATCAAATGACAGGTCCAACTCTACAAAGATCAGTTTGATGCATTCGTAAAATGAAAGAAATCATCCAGCGTCAAATATCATGTCAACACAAACTGGGTGAAGGTGAACGGAATTTACTTGGCTAAAATTGGGTTATATTTTGCCAAAATATTGCATAGGCCCATTTTTACAATATACTAGCACCTATGTATGATCACAAGAAACTCAGATGCATCGCTATTTTTGGTCTGGGATACTATCAAGTAGCCTATAAAATGTGGATTTAAAATAATGCGGCGCCAATTTATTTTTCATATATGGATGGGTATTCGAGATTCAATTCGATTTTGGTTGAAGTTGAGGACGATGATATAGAGGATGACAATGACATGGATGATGATGATGATGATTCGTAAGATGCTCGTGATCAATGAGGAATCATAGGCCTCGTGTACAGTTGACATGTGAACTTATCACAATGGTCTACCTCTGTGTGTTTATTTAAATTGTGTAATGTTGTGTTAGTGAAATGTTGAATATGATATATGTTTTCATGGACCATGTTGAACATTATGTACGAACGAATAATGGTATGTTGGGATATCGAATCTCATGTGACCTACTATCTTTTGATGAACTACATGTGCTTGGCCAATATGAAAATTTGGTAGTATTGAATCTACCATCACGATTCAGTTATTTTTATATTGGGTTGAATATAATTCTGGATTTCAATCAAATTAGTTGAGATTTTATAAAGTCGGATCTTATGTTATAAATCCAATTATAGGAATAAGAATGAATTGAAAATACACTACTCTATGCGGAACAAGTAGATGAAATAAAAGGATGCAAGAAAGCATAGAGGTGCTACCAGGTGAATAGATGTAAAAGGTGGCTGAGTATGAAAGGGTGTTGATCAATAGAGGGTGCATGAAATATAGATCGAGAGTCCAAAAGCCATGTATAATTCACATTATTAATAGAGACAGAAGCTTACAACCTCATCAAAGAATCTAATATTTCGGTATTCATTCGAATTCTATCATATCTCCACATAATATTAAAAATGATGGATCAAAATGGCTTGGCTACACCAATCACCAAGCTGCTAGTATCACAAGGCAAAAAGACTTTGGAGGTTATGAAGCATATCTCTAAGAAAAATGTTGCTGAACTGAAGAAGGTTGGTGAGTAGATCGAGACTCTTGCAAAAATAGTCGAGGATATCGCCACCAAATGGGATGAAGTGGTTCTCCAGCTCAACAAAATCAACTCATCCTGATCTAGAAAATTGGGCCAATCGATGATTACAATATGGACTATGCCCAGAATGGAGCAAAGAGAAAGGCTGTGGGCTCGAGTGATTGAAGAATTTTATGTTATGTTTTCTATTTCTTGTTTTAATATGCAATCTATGTCTGCATTTTCTTTTATAATATTAAGACTTTAATTTTCATATAATATTGTTGGCAAAGAATGGATATATTAATGCAGTGTGCTGATTATTGACTTCTTTTTGGCAATATTCATACACATGAGAAAAATGATCGTTAAAATCACTACCGATGGTACAAAAACTATGCAATTCCAAATATAATACACCAAATGAGGTACTTCTTACCATCATGTTAAATATACTTTTAAAAAAACCTAATCAAAAAATGAAATATAAAAGATATAACTAGATATTTACAAATCTACCCATGAGATTAAATATACTTAAAAAAATACTAATAAGCAAAAATGAGATAATACTAAAAACATAGTTACATAATTACAATTCTACACAGGTTAAATATACTTTGAAAAAAAAAACCTATAATGAAAATAAAAACATATATTCTACTAATCGAATTACCATTTATGAATTCTTATAGAGTTTTATATTCGGTTTGAGTTAAACCACATAAAAGAAAGTACTAGAAAACTAAATATACATATACTAGGTTAAATGTAACATATGAAAAAAAAAACTAAATCACACTAATCTGATAATTATATTTAGGAGTTATTATTGATTTTATAGTATAATTGAGTAAAATGTAAATAAGAAAAGCTAGAAAACATAATATGCGTACACATGAATATGAGTCAAATATAACAAATGGACAAGGAAGAAAAGTAATAGAAACGAGAATTCCTAGGCTAAAGAAAAGTTCCAAGAGAGAGACAAGATTACCATTCTTCTAAGGAATATATTCCATTAACTTTTCCTGCAAACCCTATATATTTGGCTGAGGAGATTTTGAAAAAAATCTTTATACAAGATTTTATGTAATCATTCAGATAGGAATCTCATTGTGAATAAATCTCCCTACAAGATTTTATGGAATAAATTGGGTCAAAAACTAGATCATCACGTTTGTGGGGAATAAGATTACGTGAATGAATATATACTTGAATTGCAGTAGGTCCTCATGTGTGAAGTCAGATTAAATCATATGAAATTGTTGCGTGAGACACCATTCCTGTGTGGGTTTCTCATAATAAATATGTCCAGTATGGGAAGATAAAATCACTCTCTCCTTTTACCTTTATATATATGTTTTTATTTTTCTTACACAATGCCTCGTCAAAGTGGAAACAATCAATCAATCCAAAATGATCCTAAGAGAGTAATGAACTAGTCAAAAGTGTTTTACAATTCTGAGGATGAAAGAAGTGGACACCAAATTCATCGACGTTCTTATGGAGAAAAAAGTTGAGGGCAACTTTGAAGGCTACAAACCAAATGATCATGCGATATTAGAGACAATAGATGCAGCGAACAAGTTGTTTGGCACAAATTTTGACTCTCACACTTATGTTAAGGGGCTCTACAAGATTGACAAGCGGCACCAGGAATTTAATTGGATTATTCATTATGCGGCATTTCTTAAGACACGATTTCCCATAGGGTTCAATGTAGCAAAGGCCAGTGGAAGGTCATAGTCATGGTAACAAATTATATAAAAGTAAGCTCTTTTTTATGATTTTCCCTTAGTTGTTTGTGCTCATCATGGAAACCCTGGTCCTATATATATATATATATATATATATATACACACACACACACACACACACGTGTAGAATGAGAGGTTGGGAATGGCTTACATGGTGTAGGGGGAAGAGTGTGAAAATTTAAGGCACGACACGATGGATCGACACGAACACAACATGAAACTATAGGGTTTGGGCTGCGGCTTATCGGATTCAGGCCTTATAGGGCCAGCCCGATAAGGCCCATTAAAATATGTGTTGTTAACGGGTCAACACTATAAGTCACGGTAAGAATAAAGTTGGATATTTGATTTCTCACTGTTAATTAAAAACATAAAATATACTCATGCTCAGTTGCTCGCTTTTAGAGTTAATAATTGAGACAAAGACTAAAGAACTAGGGTTTTTATTTTCAGCTGCCTGCTCTGCTCAGCTCCCCTCAAATTCGAACTGGACGCTCTCCTCTAATCTACCATCTCTGATCGGTCTCCTCAAATCTGGCATCGGTAGCCTCTTTCCTCAAATATTTCGTCGCTGGCCGCTCCCCTCTAATCCCTAAATCATGAAAATAAACCAAATCTAATCAATCCCCTCCACTGCAATCTCTTTCTGCAAAGTTCGGACTCGGCTCGGGTGATTGGATTTCAAGTTCAACTATTTCGTTGCAGAGATTAACTATTATGAGTACTACCGATCGACAATCACCAGCTTTATACGGTAAAGCTTATAAGTTTTTGGGGTAATTATTTTTTACCCCCAAACTATTACGTTTTTCACAATTTACCATACAAACTATTATTTGTGACAAAACGCCATACAAACTATGCGAGATTTATACTTTGCCCCTGGACCGGAATATTTGTGGTTTTGTAATCAAAATCGGATGATGTGGCACAACCCGATCTCGCCACTTCATCCAATTTTGATCACAAAACCACAAAAAATCGTATTTAGGGGCAAACTGCAAGTCGTGCATAGTTTATATGGCGGTTTGTCACAAATAATAGTTTGTATGGTAAACTGTGAAAAACACAATAATTTGGAGGGTAAAAAATAATTAACCCTGAGTATTTTAATCTTTAACCATTTTTTCGATTATCTGTCTCTCTTTTATCTGCCCTCTACCCGTCAGCATTCTTGAAAATTGGCCGGCGGCCTCTAGCCCATCTATATTTTCCCGGAAGCTACCTTCACTTTACAGGAGCGTACGCAGGCCTCGGCTGATTTTAAATATGCCATCGTCGGGAAATTCTCGTTTGGAAAGCCGAAAAATCAGGTAATTCACTTGAGCCTTTCCAAAATGAATTTTACAGGGTGCAAACTGACCCATATCAACGCTAGGTTATGATTAGTTTTCGTGACGAACGGACGTGTTCGGATTTGTGGATGAGAAGGGAATTATTGATTGCAAAATTCCCGATGCGTGTTTTTAAATGGGAGTGATTTTTAAAGTGAATCATCGGTTATACCGGTGTGGATCTGAATCCTCGATCTCCCTCTCGAATGGTTTGATGTGAGAACTTTAAAAACAATATCAAGTTTGGTAGGCGATTTTTTTAAAACCGAACGGCCCGACTTTAAATAAAACACGTGGTGATTTTGGTCGAGTTTGCGTTGGACTTAACTTGGAAAATCCTCTACCCCGGAAAATTGTCATCCGTTGTGATGAAGAGCGAGTTGAACTTGTTGTTTAGTTTGAAAAAAGGTCGTCTTTCTTCTCGTTTTGTCGCCACCTGGGCCATTGTGAGGAACAATGCTATGTGAAGAATACCGATTTATAGCCAAGTAAATGCTACGTGAAGAACACGGAATTGAGGCCAAACTAATTCGATAAAAAGGAAATTCCCGTCAAGGTTCCCATCACCACAGAATCTGCTCCTAAAACTGCTCCTATTAAGCATTCTGCACTTTCTTCCCCTGCTCAACCCGAGCCCGACCCCACTCTTCCCCCTCTCCCTCGCCCACTTACCCTCCTCTTCACAGGCCCATGCTCCTCCTTCCCTCTTAACCATTAACCATTTCAGCCCACTTTCCCAGCCACCCCAACTAAACCCACCACCAGCCCGGCCTGCCACTTTCCCTGACCCAGCCAACCCCCCTGTACAGCCCGACTTGGCTCACCCAACCCAGCCCGACCCGTCCAGCCCAACCTGACCTGGCCCACCCAGTACAACCCGGCCCGACTCGCCCAGTCCAGTCTGACCCGACTCAGCCCGGCCCGACACGATCCGTTAAGCCTGATTTTCGACATTATTCCTCTCATTGTCGTTCCGGCCGCTCCCCCACCTCTTCAAACCCTTCTTGCTAATGGGGTTGAAGTTGGCACATTTTCCAACTCAATGAACTTTGCCGGAGTTACCCTCTTGCGAGATAATCCTGATTTCGAGGAAGACCCCGAGCCCACCAAAACTATCACCTACTCCTTACGAGCCACCAAAATCATCGTCAAGAAACGCTCCCGAGCATCCAAAAGATAGTCAAATGAAGATTTATTTAGAGTATGATTGGTCGTGTAGGGGATTCGGCCCCCTAAACTTATTTTATTTGATGCTAATTGGTCGTGTATGGCACTCGCCCCCCCCCCGTATCTTTTTCTCCGTTTTTAATATATTTGTCGCACTTTAAAAAAAGGTTCACCTTTCTTTTAACACTATATACCTTACCACGAATTCATTTTTTTAACCTTAATACAAAAGTTAATAATACTCATAAATATAAAAATAAATTCTAAATAACTATTTAATTAATTAAGAAATAGTAATAAAAATGAAAACCAAAATATAAATGTTATAATATAATATTAAAAAACCTCAATACTTGAAATCATAAAAAATATAATAAAATATTACTTAAATTTATATAATGATTTAATATATTTGAAAAATAAAAAACTTAAAATATATTATAGAATAATAATACAATTCGTTAAATATTAGCGAGTTGAAAAAATATTTAATCAGGAATAATTACTTGATATATTTGAATGGAACAATTAGAACAATTAGATGGCACACAACATACAAAATTATATATTTCCTCTTATTTTACAAATTAGAATTTTCCTTTTGTTACGAACAAAAGAGTAGTTCAGAATTCATTATTTTCTATATTTTAGACCAAATTTATTTTCCGTGGGTATAAATATTTATTTATTTTCTTTTGATACTGCAAATATTTTTATTGTTTTTTAATATGTGAATCGTGCAATAAAATTCATAAAGATATTTTTATTAGATTTGTGTTGTGAAATTATTCTAGGCAAAATAAAATTTCACTTGCAAAGTCAAAAGGAAAAAGAAAAAGAAAACATTAATGCAATGAGTTGAAAATTCGTGATCTGGTTTATTATTATTGGAAAACTGTACTGTACAAATGATCTAATGATTACAATTACATGAAAAATGATACATTAACTGTATTATAGAACTTCTCATTATTATTATTATTATTATTACTATTATTATTATTATTTAATATTTTGTGTGGGCTTTCAAAATTCTGGAAACGGCACAGTCGCAATTGAGGTATAATGTGAGACGAAAATGAATCTTACTCGTAGTATATATGATAGATGTTCCAAGTTACCAAGTACACCTCCATCTCCAAGATACAAAACCAAAATGTATACAAACATTCTAACGGACATACAATCTTAATAACACAACAGAGCTTTTTATTATCCTACTTATGGGAAAAAACCCTTAATTCCTAGTTTACATATTCCGAGAGGGTGGGAAGGATGCATCTTCATTTTAGCTCTTCCAATCAATCTTGCCCACATCATTGTGAAATAGCTCCAACTTTTATCCGGGCCTTATTTTTGTTGTTTTCTATTAAGTTTGAAGAGATATTCATGGTTCTGCTTGTTGCCAAATAAAAGTTTGTTTATTGTTTGCTATTCTAGAGAATAATCACTGAAAAGATTCAAAGAAGGGTTTCACCAAGGTCGATTCAAAGAAGCTAAAACTCACCCGGATAATTCTTTGTTTATTATTCATTGAGAAGAAATGTTGGGTTTGCTCTTTTCTTTCTTCTTTTGAATCCCATGGAACTGCAGAAGCAGTGAGTTTGTGACGACAAAGATCGAGCTCAACGCCATCATTCCCCCTGTCAAATAAAACAAACATGTGACGAACACAATAAACTCAATTCAAATGAACACAAGGGATACTGAGGCACACTCGCACCTGAAAGCGAAGGTGTCATGGCGAAATCGAAATGGGGAAGTAGAACTCCAGCTGCCATAGGAATTGCGATAACATTATAAGCAACTGCCCATGTCAGATTTTGACGAACTTTTCCCATTGTTGCTCTTGAAAGGTCAATTGCATCCACTACCTGTAACAGATCCCAAGTGAATTGATTCCAAGGAGTTGAAAGCCAAGAATATAAACTGAACACAATATTCCCAAATTATAATTACTATCTATATTATATTTTTTAGGGTTGTATACAAAAGATACCCTCCCTTGAGGTTCAGTCTACAAATACCCTCTATATTTGTTTCTATTTTACAAATTACACCCCAAGAGGGGGTATGTAAGTAAATACTGTAAATTTGAAAGATAACCAGAAATTATTGCATTTAAGCAAAACCTCGGGTGATTTTTTTAATTAACCTAATTTTATTATTATTATTATTTATAAGAGTGTGGACGAGGTGATACAAATAATTTATATTTATTTAATCTATAACTCGTTTAAAACCCACGTGTTACGTGGTTTTTGAGAAATAAATTACCAACTTGATAAATATATACATGTTTGACATAAAGCTGACTTGTAGGTTAAAACGACACTTTTAAATCTTTGTGATAGAATATGAATGTCGTATTCTCAACTTGTGTTTTAATAAACTGGTGCCCGTACCAATATAAATATTTCAACAATTAAAATATTAATTATATATGATATCAAATTATAATATTAATATCCTACCAATGTTTTTGAACTAATATCATTATCATTTTCACATATCGTACCAGTTGTTCACTATTGAACATGAGACGTGTTGTATCATGCAAAATGTGAGGTATCCCTTGTCAAAAGAGATTTATGTATTTTATAACATTTATATTATGTTTTTCATTTTTAAATATATTAAGTAATTATTCATACTTAAACATTTATTTGACTTGCTTTTTAATGACTTATATTATTTTCTATACTATTTTGAGTTTTAAATTTTTCAGTTTTATTAAATAAATATATAGATTCAAACAATAATTTATTATATATTTTTTCTGATTTCATGTTTTGAGATTTATTTAGTATTATGTTATAAAATTTTATATTTTGGTTTTCATTTTTTTTTGCCTTTTTTTAATTATACATAATTATTCATGATTAAGTAATTATTTAACTGGCTTTATAATTCTTTAACGACTTATATTATTATTTTATACTATTTTTGAGTTTTTATTTTTCAAATTCATTAAATAGTTTTATAAATTTAAATAACAAATTATTATATATGATTTCAAGTTTTGAGATGTATTTAGAATTATATTAGAACTTTTTAGATTTTGGTTTTCATTTTTTTTGCATTTTTTTAATTTAATAAATAGTTATTTAATCCTTTTACATTTATAAGAAGATTATGTGGTAAGAGCAATAGTGAGAAGAAAGAAGCACAATAATATTTTGTTGAGAAACACTAGTACTAAACAGCAGTTGGTCCAGCGGTTCTTTTGCCATCCTTGGAAGCAGTCGATGTGGCAAGTCGTGAGTTCGATTTCTGATGGCAGCAACTTATGGAGTTTTTAAGGCACTTGGAATAGGATTATATTCCATTAGTATTTAGGGGGGTTTGTTTGCTTAGTAAGCTAACACTTGGAGTAGATTATAGTCCATTAGTATTTAGGCGGGATTAGTTTGGATGTGTTAAGGGTTGGTTAATAATATGTGCTACGTCGCGAGTTCGAGTCCTGATGGAAGCAACTATCTATTGACAATTCAGCTGATTTTATACATCAGCTGACACATCATATCCGAACCTAGGTTTTGATTAGGACTCCGAAGCTCCAAACTATGGAGTTTTTTCTTTTATTGACAATTCAGCTTGAGCCCATTAGTAGTTCAAGGGTTATTCGGGTTACTTTTCCTATTGAATTCTATTGGTTACTTTTCATAAGTCTATCTATATACTACGTATGGGGACATTGAGAAATATACAGAGTATTGGGCTTTAAGCTTGGGCGAGAGGTTATCCAAGGAGAATATTCAGACCCTTGACTCTTATCAATTTGGTCCGACCTGCCAGATTCAAACAGACAATGGCGAATATAGAGAAGGGTGTAGATTCATTGCACCGTATATTGGAACAAATCGAGAAGTAACCAACTTCTGCCTCATTATTACATCGGCACAGACCAGAGTAGTGACAAAGCAGCCACAACAGTGCCCGCTCCTTCCCTCACAACGACGACTGCTCCTGTGCGTACCTTTATTCCTTCAGCGGTGGCAGCAGATTGGAGATCCACACATAAGAGCTCGAAGGCCAACTCTCTAGTTGGCAAACATAAGTGAGTTTTTCAATGCGAGCCTAAAAATTACAGCTCCTTATAAGATGGCATCATTGTGCATCCAGGGTCATAGATTTATTGAAGGAGATAGCCGGAAGGAGTTTTATACACCTGCTCTGCTGTGTCGCAGACGACTACACGAGATTACTCATGTGCTCAAGCATGAATATGATCCCTCTCCAAAAGTGAAGAAGATGACCAATTTCAGTTCCCTTACTTTATTATTATTTAGAACAGCGTGAACGAGTCAAATGGTTTCTTGAAACTATAAAAAAGAAAACTTTTATCTTATGGCTTATGTTTCTGAATTGGTAATCTTTATCAATAATATGCATAACCATTTAAATTGACAAACTTCATTTACAGAAACTTCACAAGATAATGGAGGGTGAATATGCCATAATGAAAGTGAAAATGTTTACCTGCGACAGTCTATTTCCCAAGAGTATAATGGATGCTGCATTTGATGCAGCATTTTCTTGTCCTTCAATTTGCAAGGCAATCCCAACGTCAGCAAGTGCAAGAGAAGGTGCATCATTAATACCATCGCCAACCTTTAAAAGTACAAGTTAGCGGATTAGTTCTAAATAGCGTATAATACAAATTTTAATAAACTATTCACAAACAGTTGAAAGATTTCCTGCAAACTAATATATTTTAGATAATTACCATAGCAACACGATGGCCCGACGCTTGAAGACCTGAGATAACCCCAGATTTCTGTTGCGGTGTTAAAGAACTATTGACAAATTCATTTTCAATCCCAACTGTCTTTGCTACAGCTGCAACTGCCTCTTCCCTGTCCCCCGACAAGAGTACTGTTCGAATCCCCTTCTGCTGAAGCCTTTCAAAATTTAAAGATAATAAAGTATAAGAAAAATAGATTACACGGGGAAAAAATGAAATGCCCGATAATTCATGCAAGGGAAGCAAATCTTCGCCATTTCCCCATAAATGGTCAAGAGGAAATTGCAGAAATTACAAAACAATGACGTCGATCCCGAGCAAATACCCGTGAGATTTGACCAAATTACAAAAATAGCAGCCAACTTTCAAAATTACAAAAAAAAAAAAATTTACCCCAGAGATTTTATTTTGTCTTGCATTTACACCCTTCATAAGCAACAAATCATTTCAAAACCTCCCTTCATAATAATAAAAATATTAAAGATAGCCCCTTCATCGAAACCTAGGGTAATATTGGAATTTTGAAATTATCTTCTCTTTTCTTTTTTTGGTAAACCAGTCAAACCAAGGGTACTTTTGTAATTATCCAATAATTCAATTTATAAACAGATTCAAAAGAGTAGTCAAAGGAAGAACTTTATTGAAGTAGTTCCTGATCTAGGAAAGTAAAAAAGAAATCACCTTTACCGTAGTTATGTTGATTATGTGTTAGGTTTACGAAAGACAATAATACCTAGTTACAGTAGATTCAGCATCACGTCTCAAATTATCTGATATCGCAATAGCACCAATGATGCCTTCTCCTTCCCTACCAACATAAACAATCGTTCTCGAGTGGTTAGACGATGAATAATCCACTGATGATTGATATGCCACAGACTGCTCAAGTCTCCTCACATCAGAGATGCTTGTTTTCTGCTGAAAACGCTCATGAACCCAACTTAATTTGCCAACTGCCACTAAAAGCCCATCTACTTCTGCTAAAGTTCCAGAACCCGGCTCAGCTAATTGCCCGCTTGTACTAGGAATATGCAAATTCAACGATTCGGCTTTAGCTATAATAGCCTTTGCAAGTGGATGTGAGGCTGTTTTTTCCACCGCAGCAGCAATTTGAAGTATTTCTGACTCTTCATGACCAATCGACACAACAGCTGATACAGCGGGTTTTCCTTCAGTGAGGGTTCCTGTCTGAAGGTTGAAAATAGCAAAGTATTTTATTAAAAAAAAAAAAGGTCAACTAACTTTTACTTTTAAAGGTGAGGGTCGAATATTACTTTATTCTCCCATCTTATCTGTTTTACATAGATGGATAGCAGATAGTTTTATACTACTTCGAAAGTAAAAGCATATAAGACATGATATTGTGTATGCTTGGATACATACTTTATCCAAAGTAATGTAATCTATCCCTGCCAAGCGTTCTAGTACATCTCCTCCTCTTATAAGAAGCCCCTGTTTTGCTCCTGCAAGGGAATGGATAAAAAATAAAGTTTCTAGAAATAACGCCCAACACTATGAAGTAACTCTGAACTATTCACAACTCTGAGCTTTTCATGTAACGTGCCTTAAGGTGTGACTAACTGCATTTTTCCCACGGAAAAATCAGAATGCACAAACTATCAATTTTAATTAAAATCTGTAAGTTCATAGGATCCATTCAATACGAACACCATTTTCTCTTAAATTAATCAGCAAGTCCAGTATAATTACAACTAAAAAGAACGTTGGTGAAGCTAACATAAAAAAATATTGTTACAAAATTGTACCAAGAGAGGTGCCAACTAGAATTGCCGTTGGTGTTGCAAGGCCCAAAGCACACGGACAAGAAACAACCTGAAAAAGCAAATGATATTTAACCAATATGCAATGCAGGATATGTCCGTCATATAGTGGATTATCAAACCCATGCATAGTTCGCATATGAAAAGAGAATATTATGAACGACACAAAATACACTATCCTGAATATGACCTACCAAATCGGTAACATTTCTCTTGGAAATAATTGAACAAGATATTATTACTTAAATAACCTCAATTCTACATGATTACCCACCAAAACATCCACAGCAAGCTTCATGCTTAATAGAAGTGAGTTCCCATCTGGCCCAGCTATGTCATTAAGCAACACTTCTGGAAAGATATGAGTTCCAATATAGTTCCTGGCAGAAAAAAGCTGTAATCATCAAAGCACATATTGGGTGTATATAAGACACCACCATCATATCAAGTTTACCCATCTATACATAAATCACAAAGAACAAAAGACAACTTGAGCCCTTTTGAAATGAAGATGTAAAGGCCTACCAAAAAGCAAATGTGGCAGCTGACAATGTCATGACACTATACACAAAAGGACCAGCAATTGAATCTGCAAGCCTTTGAATGGGTGCTTCACGTCCTTGAGCATCCTCAACCTTCAGAACAAGAAGAAAAAAGAAGAAATTGTTTAGAAAAAGTTCAGTGTAAGACATTTTGTGATGCAACAAATAACTTCAGATGACCAACAATAAGTTTAAAAATGCTATTGTAATAGAAAGCACCACCAGAAGTTTCATATAGGTGATGAGTAACAAAATTTTGTTTAAAAGATATATCATCTATATTTTTCAGAGAGAGAGGTGACCATGTTAACAATCTTTGATATTGTTGAATTTGAACCAGTGGAAGAGGCCTCTATCCTTAATGGACCATCCTGGAAAATGTTGACATAAAAGTATCAGTCCAACAGTAGAATCATAACTGCAAAGACATCTAATAGAAATCCTAAAAAAAATTACAGCAGAACAATATTATTGGCCATATGACACTATGCCAATTAGCTACTATCTAGACAAAAAACATGTATCCCCAGAAAATAATTGCATAGCATCTTAATTAGATTCACAATGCACCACCTCCAGGATATGGAAAGAATCAGTTGGTCTAGAAGACACAGACAAGTACGAACAAAATAGATAGATTGACCATATAGTGTTCCCTGAGTAGACATGTATGCAAATACCTATAAAATAAAATGCGCACAGAAATAACTACCAAGTTCTTGAGGTTTCCACCCATCATAATAAATTAGAACTACTTTTTTTTTATACCTTTGAGATGCAACCAATAAATTATAACTCTTGGGTATTACTTATTTGGATTGAGATACTTTTGAGTAGCCACATACCCAATTAATTGTTCCTGCTGAAACAGAAAGTCCTTTTTCCTTGAATACTGGAAGAGATTCACCAGTAAGCATGGACTCATCCACCACACTTCGACCTGCAAGGACTTTTCCCTGTGCAGACAATTTGATGTTTCCATTCATCCAATAAATAAACATATTTCCACTTGAGTAAAGAGGAAAATATAAACAAACCATCATTCAATGTACTGAGAACTTTAGTATTACATCCAATATAGCATTTAGAGAATGATCATGACTATAATATAGCTTTCAGAAAACAACTGGAGTTAATTATTGTTCTTTTTTGAGCGGCGTGGGGTTTGGCTGACTGGTACATTATCAAAATTCTAGTTACAAATTTACATGTCGAAATCCTGAATAGAATAACAGTGTAAAAACTTACACTACATTCATTTATTATTTACTGATGCCAGGAATGATTGTGATGTATGAAAACTTGGAGAAATTTTTTATCCAACAGTTTCCTTTTTGACAGGCTCGGGGAATGGTCTGAGCTGGGATTCTCAGCTTTATGATAATACAAAAATTATTCTAGTCAGATCTTTTGCAGGAAAATACTGAGAACAACGTTTAAAACCTCGAAAGTAATTGGTTATGGAAAGTATTACACCCTCCGTCCACAAAAGATTGGCATCCTTTCCATTTTCATCCGCCCACGAAAGATAGGCTTGTTTGCTTTTTTAAAGTAATAATTACACAAAAAAGATTAAAACCCCTCAATTTAATTTACTTTGTTTATAGGAATACTAAAAAGTTAAGGGTAAAGTAGGAAAAATAGCAAAAATTTACATTCACGATTACATTAATTATGTCTTCTTAATCTGTGTGTTTTTGTCTACAAGCATATCTTTTGTGGACGGAGGTAGTACATCACATTGATACCCAGAAAGAAAAAAAAGAACAAAAAGTAAAGAAAAGAAAACGGAAGAAACATAAACAGACAATGTTACAATGCAAGGAGCTATTGCAATATTGAATGCCAGCCAAGAATCTTACTCATAATGGCTTTCAATAGTGAAAACTTCAAATGGAGAATAACTTACATCTACAGGAATTGTTTCTCCAGGCAAAACCAAGATTGCATCACCAACCCGAACATCATCCGTGGGAACTTCAATGCACATTGCATCAGAGCAGAGAACGTTGTCCGAAGGGACATCACTTCCAGAGGGAGCAATCACAAGTCTCGATTTAGTTGATATTAGTGACTGTAGCATGACCCAATTAGCATCTTATCAAGAAGTTATCAACAAGAAAGAGTACCACCACCCCACAAAAAAAAAAAAAAAAAAAAAGGTCATACGAGTAATATATCAGATCTTAAGTCGACGTTTATATTTTGCTAATAGAGATTCGTGCAGAAATACACCAAGCAGCCTTATAAGTTCCCACAATTGTTCTCCGGTAAAACATTATAAAAATGTATTATTTATTTAAACAAACATGTACTCCCAACCTGCGATGTGTCTGTATATTACTCATTTTCCCCCTGCCCCATATGGATATGGAGTGCATCACATGAACTACTTATTGTTTCATGTTAAAGCAGGGTGATTAAGCCATGCAGAGAAATAATAAGCAGAACATTGAGTAGGAAAAAGCCCGACTAGTAGATGCAGAGATAACAGTTAGAACTTACTAACAACTCATTCATGTCACTAGATGCCTTGATCCTAGCTCTCTCTTCAAGTGAACGCCCCAGTAGGATAAAACCAAGAAGCATGACCTGCATGCTAAAAATCAATTGACTCTAATGAGAAACTTCACAAACTACCCAAGGAACAGTTATCAGCATATAAGTTAACTGTAGATTCTATGACAAGTAATTACAACTGTGGAGATTGATATCACTTTAAAAAATAAAAACAAAACATTCAAGTTATAGAAAAAACCATACCGGTTCATCAAAAAAAGCAGCATTCCATTGAAGTTCGGGGTTGAGAAGCGATACCTGAAAAATATGACAATTACCAAAGAAGTACAGTTACAAACAAGCAACAAAACTGAAATCTTTTGAAGCATTCTTCCCGCACTTATTGCAAGAGTAATTCAAGACGATTCACATTCTTACCGCACTTATTCCAAATGCAGCAATTGATCCAAATCCAACAAGAGAGTTCATATTTGGTGAACCCTTTCTAAATGCCCTTAATCCGTCAAAAAGCAAGTCTGAAACATATTGTACCATATTAGAGGAAAAAAGCGCCAACAGATGACAACAACAACAGTATATAACTCAATAATCTAGGGGAGGTAAAGAACTAACCTCGTCCCGGTCCCAAAAGAGAGCCCAAAGCCAAACCACCTTTCACATACGAGTTATGCAGAATATCCAAGAATGATCCTAGACAAGTTTAACCACATTAACTTCTACAATTACACCGACTATATAGGCAGAGGGAAAATCCACATCATAGAGCTGAAAAGTATGTGAAAAGTTCTCACCATGACCGATGTGAATGCCGACGGAATGCAAAATATGAGACGCGTGAGAGCCACAGCAGAGAGCAACCAAAGTCCAAGCGAACGCCACCCGATTCCTACTCTTCACGAGCAATGCTTCCTTCTTCTCCACCGTCTCCCTCCACTTCCGCACCTTGGCCTCCACCCCCATCCCAGATGCCCTCCGCCGCGCGTCGAATCCACTCGCCGACACTCTCGCCGCCAGCTCCTCCGCCACGCCGGGGAAATCTCCTCCGGCACCTCTATTCAGCTTGATCGCGGCGGTCTCGGTCAACATGTTGACCACGACCGACTCGACGCGCTCGTCAGCGGCGATGATCGACTTGACGCGTGTCACGCACGCGCCGCACATCATTCCAGATACATCGAGTAATACGGTAGGACTAGCTTCTTCCTGAGCTGTATGGTCCTGCAGCTGTAGCTCGCTAGGTGATGTAAACTCGACGGCTTTGGAGGAAATTCTGGTCAAGGTACGTAATTTCGACGAATGTAGAAGTGGCGAACGGCGTCGTTTGGAGTAGAGTGGAGGTAGCTCATGGCGGCGATGGAGGGATGAGCTGTGAGAGGAGAGAGAGAAACGGAGGAGACTGGTGGTGGACATAGTTCTAGAGAGAGAGCAACGACGCCGGTGAAGCTCGTGAAATTGATTTAACTTTGCTGGCACGTGTGACTTGTGGTGCGTGTGGGATAAGGTCAAACGCGGAATTTGACAAATTTATTATTATATATATGAACATGTCCCAAAAATAAATAACAATGAATAACATGTGATGATAAATTCACAAGTGGGGCTGCTGGTATGAATGATTTTGTGTGATTTTTATGACTTCTTGTGGTTGGCGGATGTATTAAATTTATCCATTTTTAAGCACATTAAGATTATGGTTGTTCTTTAGCTTTTAGATCTTTGAGTTGTATGAGGAGCAAAGTCTAATTTCACAAATATCAATATTGATCTGAAAATTGCAGAGTAATATAATATAAATAGTTTAATTTTATTTAAATTAATATAAAAGATGATTTGGATTGTGTCATTACCAACGTGAATATAAAATAAGCAAATATATAAACTAACTATATCAATTTACCACAAACAATAGCAAGAAGTAAGAATATAGTTATTCAAATGATGAGAACATATTTTGGGTTTGGGATCACAAAGAATTCTCGATGTTTATCCTCTTCGATCAATCAAGTACTGTTGTGATTCAATTCACTAAAAGTCAATCACACGTATAGTTTAAATCTTCTTTCGAATGTAATTAAATCGTGGATTCTAAATGTGAAATGCATTGTTAATATCACACTTAGACCTCTAAAAATCTTTAAAGATTTATAAGACATCACTCATAATCTCGAACCTCTTAGATAATATTGATTATAATATTTTATATTTGAAAGCCTAATTTATAAATCTCATATCTAGATTGTTGATTCATCAAAACTAGTAGTTATAAAGTGTATTTAATTGATTACAACCATATAAGAATAATAGGGCATCAATCAATTATGCAACAATGAAACAAAAAATTTAAGGAAAAAGAATCATACTCGATTAAAAGAAAGATTAAAATATCAATTATTTATTATTTTCAAAACCCAAAATATTATGAAATTAGCTAGACATAATCAAAAGATAAGATAGACAATTCATCGAACACATGATGTTCATAAGAAAAAACAAGAATATATGAAATTGTAGGGATTATGGTGGATCCTTCGATTTTCATATTCTAAGCATTTTATCCTCCGAATCACTCTCCAAAGATTCTAAGAAATTCTCACTATGATGGGTAATAGCACTATAATAGTTTTTTGGTGGTGAATCATGAACTTTGAGTGAATTGAGGCCCCATTTATAAGTCCCAATGACATCCTAGTATTTAAGGTGCATAAATAATGGTTTTTGGACCATTCTTGACCGCGAATAGGGTCACGAACAGTTGCCGTGAAAATGGCATGTAGCAGAGGGCCGAGTCACGAGTGTTTCTAGGGCCCGTTGACTCGTTAACTACATAGGCTTGCTCTGATCTTGGCCCAATGGACTATTCTCTTCATTATCTCCAGTTCAATCCTTCATCCTTTTCTCATTGTTTCTTCAAGACCAATCCATTCAAAATAACTTCAAAATTCATACAAAACTCATAAAAATAACCAAATATATAATAAAAATGCCCAAATAATATAAACTAAAGCTAAAATAGGTTATAATGCACACACACTAGTTGGATAATCAAAATAAGTTCCAAGTAGTGCATAAAAACTATGTCAAACTTAAATGTTTGTTCGTCCTCAAAGAAATAAAAACAAAATAATACATAGCAAAAATGATGATGATGTATTTTTTTCAGAAGTATTATTTTTAATGTATAAACATAAAATCAAGAACTCAATTGAAACACCATTTTTACCTTTAACTTTCTTGCTCCATATTATTGACCCTCACAATTATAAGTGTTTTGCTTATCACACAAGTATTAGATTAGAACGTGTATGCGCTCGATATCAAACCAATGTATGCACTCTAACAAAAGCTTGCAAACTATTTGTCTTTCCACTGCTCAGTGTGCATGAAAGTGAAGTATGATATAGGGATTTTATTAAGGTTGTAATGTAGGCTCTTTTGTAAGGTATGAAGTATTTGGATAAACGCACAAGAATACCACAACTACCCTCTATTCTTAAGTACTTGGAGACTTTTTATAATGCTTCACCTTATCCTCAAAACCCAAATCTTGAAAAAGGTTAGCCATTATAAATAGGCTCTCAACTAGCACAATTAATATCTCAAAAATACTAAACTTATTTGTATTTACTTGAATCATCTGTAGACTTTGCTTCTTAATAACTAAATTAAAGATAAACATATCCTTTATAGAATATGTTTAACCTCCTATCGTCAAAGTTATTTTTAAAGAACTTTGACGCCTAAAATAATAAAAGGATAAATCCCTTCACCTAAAAATCGATCCACTCAAGCTCACTAACATAAAGTTTTCAACTCTCACAAAAATTACAATTTTCATAAGGCTTTTGAGAGCATAAAGTGAGCTCACGGCTAACAAAAAGTGGGAATAAAAAGCTCAATGTGGCTACTAGAGATTATTTTATTTAATAGCTTTTATATATGGATCTGGCCTGAATAGGGTTTGAAAAACTTATCTAAATCATTGTTAATTCTTTCATAAACTATGCAACCTTGAGACAAAAACTAAAGTAAGTTATAAAGAGGTACATACACGATAGATAATTTACATAAGAAAGAAAATTAATTATTCATGATTAGTAGTCAAAAAGTTTCAAATCTCAGAAGCATATCATTTTCTCACAACAAGAAGCCAATGTTTTTCAGTAAGGCATAATAAACACGTTCAACCATGCATTTTTATAAATATAGAACTTTTATGCAAATCAATTCATCCTTAGAACATCATCATTATTTCACAAAAATTTCATACAAGCGCATATCCATCAAATGGATCAAATATTATTACAGAACCAATTATCCACAAATCCCACTTTTATTCCTAATAAAGTAATTAAACATGCAAATATAATAAAATATAAAAATAAACTAAAGAAACTAGTGCAATCCAATATGAAATGCAAAAATGATAATACATCTCCATGGTAAATCGCATTTTCACCCCCTCCCCCCAAAAAAATATTATTTTATATTGTGTAGTAATAAGTTTAGAAAAGAAGAAGTGGTTTACTTTAGCTATGACTCACTAAATTCATGGTGAGTCGGGAGGGGAAAGCTCGGATGGGTAATCATGCTAGCAAATATAGAAGTTAATCCATACGTCTCATCATTCTATGCACGTCCCTTCGTATCTCTCACATATCTCCCACATCTTAGCGTGACTTTCATTCATCTTGTACATCTGGTCCTTTAACATCGTAGACAGAATCATGCTCTTTTCTTGAATGGCATTGTGAGGGCCCCGTCTCATTGTCATCAGGCCTCGGTCCTTCACAGGCTTTCTCAAGAGCACTCATGCTTTCTCGATGTTTGCATGAATCGAGGTTCCAATTTGTTCTATTTCGAAGGTCGCTAGGTGAGGTGAGTGTCGAATTCAGGAGTGGGAAATCATCTTCCGCTCTTTGTAAGAAAAGGTACTGAACTCTATACAGAAGGATCATTCTCGGGATTTTCAAATGCTTGAGATCCAACTTGATGTATTCTTGGATATTTCTCCAATGTGATTAACAGATTCCTAAATAACCGACAATTGGTGTGATGGGGCCACTGGTGCATATGGGCCCTTTGTTGTTGTTTGATTGGTGGATGAATTGCTTGATAAGGGACCACACGACGTTGAACATCGATCCTGATTATATACACCATAATGCCACCAACTCTTGTTTTTGTATGTCTCTATATTCAAAAGGGCGATTATCGTCAATGATATCACCCTTTGGATATATAGGAACATCGGGTTCCAAGTCTCTGAGGCCTTGGACGTCTTTAAATCAAAATTTGGGTCTTGTTCACTAGTTTTCCTAGTAATTATGGTTCAAAAATCCGTTCAATCATAGTTTGTCGGCTCATAATCACAAAATCCTCCATCGAGGAGGTTGAAAAGAATAATCCAAAGAAGTAGCGAATAATCCAGAGCTACTGGGTGTACATTTACCCTCCCTCGAAATCCAGAATAAGTGGGACAAGCAGAGAAAAATGGGAATATAGGCAACAAAATATGCAAGACCATAATGCATGCAAGCACTTAGAATTGAGGACAGCGTCAATCAACATTTTAATCGAATCAGATGGAACAACGAGTTGATGATGGGAAGATGGCTAACGCACAAGAAGATGACGTTAGAATCTTAGAGCGCCCTCGGAGTTGAAAGGGTGAGAACGACGAGAGATCCGAAAGTGATCTCTTTTCAATTGAATAACACCAGGCACCACCTCACCTTGGTTTTCTACTTCTTTTGATGAATATTTTATCTAACCACAAGTGTACGATGTAAATATAGTACATAACGAGCAAGGTCATATTCCACATTGACCAATATTGATTTGGAAATTGACAAGTAATATAATATAAGTAATTTAGATTTATTTAAACTGATATAAAAGATGATTTGGACTGTGTCGCTACCAACGACGAACATAAAAAAACAAATATGTAAATTAACTATATCAACTTACCCTGAATAATATCAAGAATTAAGAATATATGTATTCAAATGATAAGGAGATATTTAGGGTTTGGGATTTCAAAGAATTTTCATTGTTTATCCTTTTCGATCAATCAAGTATTATTGTGATTCAATTCACTATAAGTCAATCACAATATAGTTGAACCCTTTGTTCGAATGTAATTAAACCATGGATTCTAAATGCAAGACGCATTGTCAAGATCAAACTTATAATTCTAAAAGGTTTTAATGATTTATGAGATTTCACTCGAATCTCAAACCTCTTAGCTTTTAGAATGTTTTATGTTTTAAAGCCTAATTGATGAATCTCATCTTTCGATTGTTGATTCATCAAAACTAGTAGTTATAAGAAGTTGTTAATTGGTTAAAACTATATAAGTATAATAGGGCGACAATCAATTATGAAACAATGAAACCAAACATAAAATAACAAAGGTATCACATTTAATTGAAATAAAGATTGAAACATTAATTACTCATTGTTTCTAAACAACCAGAATAAAATGAAATTAGCTAGATATAATTAAAAAATAAGTTAGACAATTCATCGAACACATGATATTCATAAGAAAAACAAAGAAAGGATGGGATCTTGGGGATTAACCTTTGGTTGTTGTGTTCCAAGCATTTTCTCCACCAAATCACTCTCCAAACTTCTAATAATTTCTTATTATGATGGATAATAGCACGATAATCATTTTTGGTGGTGAATCATGAACTTGGACTTAATTGAAGCCCCATTTATAAGTTCCTAGTGAAATCTTACATTTACGCCGCATAAGTAATGGTTTTTGGACTGTATACAATCGGATTCAGGATAACGAATAGGGTCGCGAACGGTTGCCATGAAAATAGCTTGTAGTCACTGGCCAAGTCAAACTGTGAAGGGGGTCGTGACTAGGATTCTGGGGCCCGTTAACTTTGTGGGCCTGCTCTAACCTTGGCACAATGGACTCATCTCTTCTTTATTTTCAGTCCAATCCTTCATCCTTTGCCCGTTTGTGCTCCTTCAAGCCCAGTCTATCCAAAATAACTCTAAAAATCCTACAAAACAAACAAAAATAACCAAACACGTAATATAAAGTTAAAAGATGTAATAAATGCACAACCATTAGTTAAATACTAAATAAATTAAGTCCCAAAAAGTGCATTAAAACTGTGTTTAGCACCCACCACAGTGCAACTATCAATAGAACCAACACGACTATATACTCCTGCTTCCATTGTCTTTCGAGTCCTAAATCTCAACACATTATACCATAATATATATACACGCTCCACTGTATAACATCTTGAAATCATACTCTCCATCAAGGAAGCTTTCTGCATAGTTTGGCAACGAGCCACGAATCTTGAGAATATCATTCCGAAAAACATTGAACCTATGAAAACCTTCTTCATACAAATCATGAAGTCGTACTAGAACTAACACAACATAAGAATATTTGACCATTTCACATGTATTTAAGAAATAATAATGAGTTATGAGGACTGCATGAATTTAAAAAAAAAATGCACAATCACTAATAGTACATAGTATCACTACCAGTAATATAATCACCATAACCAGTAATGATAAGAAAATCAATGGAAAATCAACCAAAACCAAGTGAAGAATGCAATAATGGCATATCGACACTGTGATGCACATAATCACACAAACTGGACAAAGATTACCACTGCAGGTAATTACATCCCTAAATATGTAGAATTAGCACGAAAAATGTCACAACCTTTGAAGTACAAAATATAACATCACAACACCTTCAAAAACACTAAAATATAATCAAATAATAAAGTGTAACCGCATTAGAATATCACAAAACCTTCGAATTTCAACTAAAGAACAAATTAGACAAAAAGGGAAAAGATACGAACACGTACACCTCATTGGTAGAAGTAAACTTATCGATGCCAAAAAATGAGCTAATAATAAAAGTAAAAAGTGTTGAAAGTTCGTGGATTTAAGACCAAAACAACCAAATAAAACAGATTTAAGAAGATGAAGAAAGTTTTTAATGAAATCAGTGGTGGATGAAGAAAGCTCCCAATGTGCAGTATCATGGTAGATGAAGAAATATTTCTATGGAGCTAAGGAAATCATACGAATTGAGTTGAGGAGGAAAACCATACAAATCGATCAAGTTGTGGATAAGAAAGAGCTAAGGGTAGGGCTGTAGATGAGCCGAGCTGCTCGTGAGCCGCTCGCGGCAGCTCGGTCAAAACTTGGCTTGAACTCGGTGTTGACTAAGCTCGAGCCGACTCGAGCTCGACTCAATTTTAAAATGAGTCGAGTTCAAGCTGCATTTCTATATCGCATATGGCTCGCAAGCCGGCTCAAGCCAATATATATATATATATATATATATATATATATATAAAACATATTTTATATATTTGTTTGTATCAAATATTATATATTGTATAATATATATTTTCTTTAAAATACTAATGAGCTCGAAATCAAAACCCACGAGTCTAGCTCGAACACCGATTTTAGTAAATGAGCTCGATTTTTTTTTCTATCTCGACCAAGCTCGAGCTCGAGTCGAGCCCTGCTTTAATTCTCTAACTCAAGCCCGATCAGTCTCAAGTCGAGCTCGACTTGCTCATTTACGCCCTAGCTGAGGGATGTGTATGCGGTGAGAATGAAGGAGTTAAGGGCAAATTATCTTAAAACTGAACTAAAGTACTAGATGAAAAAGAGTGTAACTAAAGGGGAAAAAATATGTGTATTTTATAGGACACAAATGCCTTATTAGTGGTGTCTTTATTAGTCAAAATCCATTTATTTAATCCTGATTTCATTATTTCATAAAGGGAAAAAAAAATTTGGCTCCTCAATGTATGCTTCTTTTTTACACATTACCCCCCAAATTATTTTTTATTCCACTTTGCCCTCTGATGTACAATAATCTTTGACGTTGCCCCCTAAACTTTATTTTCGGCAGAATATTCCTTCTACATTCCAAAGTGCAAGAATCTTATAGTTTGGTGGGTAAAGGTGCAAAGAAATCTTAAGGTTTGGGGGGCAAAGTGCAAAAAATCTTATAGTTTGGATGACAAATTAAAATAATATTAATGTTGAGTTTTTATGTTAAAAGTATTATTTTTATTAAAAAATAAAATTTATATCTCATATATATATATATATATATATATATATATATATATATATATATATATATATATATATATAATTGTGAAATGATACCATAGTAATTAGTAATATAGTTAAAAGGATATTATTAAAAAATTATCTTATAATATAATTATAATTGCACTTGGATGCAAATATTAAAACCGTATTTGCACTTTTTATCTATGTAATATGGTGATACAATCTTATATAACAATGTACTCGTGATTAATATAGTATTTAATCACACTTTTTATACAAATAATAATATCGAATGATAATTTTATTTTGTGTATCATGCACATACGAAATACATCTTTATTTTATTATTTTGTTCAATCATAATACATAATAATATATATTTAGCCTAATAATTACATAATACTTACTCGTGTGTTTCATATTTGATAATATAAAAGATGTATTGACAACATTTATATTTAGGAAATTATAAAATTTATGGGTTTTTTTTTAAATTGGAATTGTATTGACAACTTTGTGTGTGTGTGTGTACAAAATAAAAAAATTTAAGACAAAAACTCAATATTTATATTATTTTAATATGCCCCCCAAATTTTAAGATTTTCGCACTTTATCCTCCAAAGTATAAAATTCATGAACTTTGCCCCCCAACTGTCCGTCGATGGAATTTAGAAGGAATATTATGCCAGAAATAAAGTTTAGGGGGCAACGTCGAAAATTATTATACATCAGGGAGCAAATTGAAACAAAGAATACTTCGGGGGACAATGTGTAAAAAACTGCATACATTGAGGTGCAAATTTTCCCCCTTTCGTAAAACAAGCTGTCCATTTTTATCGAAGACCCGGAGGCCGTAAACCAAGCTGCATGAGTCCAATATCACAAATCATCGGCCCAATTTTATCTTCATTGTCTAAAACTCCCTAAATATATCAAAAGCCCGAGGCAATAGCCCATTCACATCTTCCACTTGGATGCCTACTATTCTCACATAATCTCTAAAGAATACAAGGCTTTATCCAGTAGAGAAAAACAAATTTTACCTCCTGAACTATGCCTAGTTTTCCACATTGCCTCCTAAACTTTTATTTCGTACACTTTATCTTCTAAACTGTATGAATTTTGCATTTAACCTCCTGAAAAATCGTTTTTGGTGGAAATTCTGATCGGAGCTCACTTGTGTCACATGCACACTAATATATAAGGGGTAAACTTGACTTTCCATCTCCTCCTTATGATTCCCGCTCAAAACAATGACATGTGAGCACTGCGTCGGTTCCAAATTCTACGTGTCTATATATATTAATTTGATCATTATCTTAATAGGTCACACGAGTGCTCACGTGTCATTGTTTTGAGCAGAAGTCATGAGAAGGAGATGTAAAGTCGGTTTTACCCCTTATATGTAAGTGTGCATGAAACACGAGTGAGCTCCGATCAAAATTTCCACTAAAAATGGGTTTTCAAGAGGTTAAGTGCAAAATTCGTACAGTTTAATAGGTAAAATGTACGAAATAAAAGTTTAGGAGGCAAAGATAAATTTTTTTTTCTCCATCGACTATCTTCCCAAAAATGAGGGGCGAAAGTGAAAATATCATTATCCTCCATTTATCCAATTTAAATTCCTCAGATATTTCTTTATCTCCTGCAACGTTTGCTCACTTCACAGCAACCCAAAATGGATTCGTCTCGCCTTTCCTCAAAGCACTCATCAGAAGACAAGCAGAACTCTTATGCTACAAACCCAGCCTCACAATTTCCCATAATCCCACTTTCCTCCCCAACTTTTAATTTTATTCAAATCTCTCCATTTTCCAGACAACCTTTGAGCTCGAACCCCAACTTAAGGTTCCTGATGGAAACTTCGAAGGTTGTTCGTGAAGTGCAAAAATCAATTGTTTCTAATGTTGAGAAATGTCTCAAGATGCTGGAAAATTTCAGGTCACAAAATGAGGTTTTGGATAAAGTTATGTCTTTCTCTTCTCATCTTCAAAATGCCTGCCAGGTATGAAAAGCTTCAATTGGTTATATGCAGACCTTGTTCAGTTTTTATGAGTATCCTTTTGTTGACTTAAAGAGGACTTGGTTTGTGATTCTGCCATTTCTCATAGGTTTATGTCCTACTTTGGTTTATTAAATGGGATAATCGCACTCTGTCCGCTAAACTATTGTGAATTTCTTATTCCACCAACTAAATTTGGAAATTTCTCTTTTGTAACTCTAATTCTGAACTTGTTGTACTTAACCCTGTGGAAGCTCTTTGGGCCTATCATGATCCAGGGTAAAGTGCAAGGAAGGAATCATATAGTTCAAAGGGCAAAATATGTATTTTCAAAGTTCATGTAAAAAATGTTATAGTTTGGAGGTGAAAATGCAATTAACCCTTGTGAAATTTAGATAGTACTACACATTGGTAATTCACAAGATATGAGCTTTTTTGGGATTGTAGAAATGGAGGGTTAATCAAGATTTTAAGTAATTTAGGGAATCGAGTGGAAATGGAATATACATGTTCATTTTCTTTCAAATATATACTTCCATCACCCACATCAATTTCAACATTCTTTGTTGATCTTTTTTATTTATACTGCATTTTAAGAGGGGGTGGGGGGGGAAGAAAGTATCGGATAGCAGATTGACAGAGGCCCTAATTATAAGAAGAAAGTAAACATGTTCAGCCTATAAGCAAGTAAAAATGTTTTTTTTTTTCCCGTTTTTGGTGATTTGTTCTTTGTGGTCTGTCTGAATGAATTTGCTCATTTCCTTTTCCATTCTCTACTTAGATTTTTTTTTTTTTAAATTAAGTTTGTATTCTATTGATAATCAAAGCTAAAAAGGTAGATAGAGAAGCTAACACTTAATTGTTTTGTCTGCTTAAATGGAATGAGATAAGTTCAAAAATGATTTATGCTATTGTGGTTTAGTTTTGAAGATCTCCTTTCTTCTAATCACACACCCACTCATAGAATTTTTTTTTTCTTAAAAAGAGAGGGAGAGAGATAGAGAAACGAAAAAGAAAAAGACATAGCTAACCTTTGATAAGTATCGGATAAGCTTATGTTGAGTTGAATCTTGATTCCTCATTTCACACCGCGGTTAAACATTCTTCTGTCCCAGCTTCCAAGAAGAAACAGTTGGAATTTAGCCATGCCGTCCAATTCCAGTTTTGCGGCCATTTTACCAGGTGATTCAGTGGCTACAATCGTGGTAACCAACGGGATCTTGAATTTCTTAAACATCTACAACACTTTGCTAGTCGTCAGGCTCGTTTTGACTTGGTTCCCCACTGCTCCTCCGGCAATTGTCAGTCCCCTAAGGTATGTATGTACAAACCGTTGGTTATTTTTCGAATGCACTGTTGTCTGAAGATAAAGATGAAGTTCTAATGGTTTTAATTACAAAAGCTTCCCCTGAAGTTTAGTCTAATTACAAAAAGAAATTTCCGGTTACCTTCCAAAAGAACAAATACAGGATTTGTATTTACCTAACAAATTCACCCTCTTGGAGGTGCAACTTGTGTAAGAGAAACAAATTATCCTAATTATCACAAAAACAGGAGTTTTAGTGATTACTATTTAGGCTTTGTAATGCGAAAGTTGCATATTGTGGCTCAAATTTTCATTTTATTTTCTCAAGGTTCTTGATCAGGAGCTCAATTTTTTCATCATTATTATTATTATTTTTTCACATTTGGGCCTTGATTCGAGAAAAAACAAAATTCAAGCTCCGATTGAGAAAAAAGTAAGAAAGAAAGAAGGAAAAAGAATTTGGGATCCTCTAATGAAAGTTTTCCTTCATGTAAACTATCCAAGTTCTAACACGGGATTTGCAACTTTTCAGCACTCTGTGTGATCCATACTTGAACATATTCCGGGGAGTAATCCCACCACTGGGAGGGCTGGATTTGTCGCCTATTTTAGCATTTCTTATTTTAAATGCATTTACGAGCGCAGCTGCTGCACTGCCTGCCGAGCTTCCAACCCCAGAAGATATTCAGTCTCCCAAAACTGCATCACAGAGGAAGTGGATGAGAAGGGTTTCTGGAAACAAGTCGAGAAATGGTTAGTTGCAATTCTGTGAGGAAGTTGATAACTTTGCCACTATGTGAAATCCTTGTTTGAACTTGTTCATGTTTCACAATGCCTCTCCGTTGGCGACTTTTTGAACTTCATTGTATTAAGGGGAAAGGAAAAAAAAAAGGAAAAAGGCCTGATTTTCCTGAATTTGTGAGATTTTACTAAATCACTTGAAGCGATCATTGACCATAGAACCCACAAGACACGGGTGCGATTGGCCGACCTTTCGTTTCTCTCATTTCTAAGTTTGAGGGAGAATAGTGTAAAAAGAAAAAAACTATTTGTAAAAATGAAATAAAATTTGAGAGTGCAATTGGACATAAAATAAAAATGTGTTGATTTTTATGGTAAAAAAGTGGTTGAATAGATGCTATGGTTTACAAAATCTGGAAGAGTGAATGGTTGTGTGATGAGTCGTGTGTGGGTACATAATATATAGGATGAAGGAGAATTAATCAAAATTATAATTAACAACCATTTTGACCATTTCATTGCCTCAACGGCTAATTGCAATTATCCCCCGATTTATAAGCCAAACACTACATATATATTTATATATCTTTAGATTTTATGAACAACCAACGGATATATTTGCATTAACCTACCTAATATTGCATGTTATCACTACTGCAATCCTGTTGTATCATTTTAAACTTCTTAGCACAAAAACAATTATCAAAGTCATTGAAAATCACTTTAACATCTTAAAAATCATCGACAAATCTAGAAGAATTCTACAGATTTCTGTAGGTATTGCTTCAATTGCGATTCGAGGCAACAAACCACGCTCGACGTCCATAAATAGCTCGTTCCTCCGATTTCCCTCTCAATTTTGCAAATGTCAACAAGATTTATGCCTCGTGTAGCTGCCACGCAGTGGTAAGTGGAATATGGGTAGAGCCAAAAAGAAGAGGATTTTTCCCAAAATTAAAATAGCAGATTGACAAATGACAAGTTAAGTACATAAACTCAGATAGTATTAGAATGTTAAAAATAAACTCATCTTGTTTTATTCATTTGTTTTCTGTTGCTTTATACAAGAGTAAAGCACTTCCATTTTTGCCCTCGACTCCTTTTCCATAACTGCCCCTAAATCTGTTTTGTAACAATACTAACATAATTAGTTACACTATTGTTGACCGTTGACTTGCTACAATTCAATACACCCCTGTTTCAAACTAAACCACACGGATTACAAAGACTGAATTTTGAACGTAAAGACTGAAAGCGAGTAACAACTAATGGCTTCGTGAGAGCATCGGCAAGTTGATCGTTAGAAGCAATATGACGAATATCGATAAGTTGTTGATGCACCTTCTCTCGAATAAAGTGAACGTCCACTTCAATATGTTTTGTTCGTGCATGAAACACTGGATTAGATGCTAGAGAAATCGCCCCAATATTATCACACCATAAGACGGGAGACGGGGCAGCTACATAGCATAGCTCTAGAAGTAGAGCTTTGATCCAAATGATTTCAGCTGTTGCAGAGGCTAGAGCCCGATATTCTGACGCTGTGCTACTTCGTGCCACGACATTCTGCTTTTTGGAGCTCCAAGATATTAAGTTTGGACCAAGAAAAACACAAAAGCCACTGGTGGAGCGTCTGTCATCAATTGAACTTGCCCAATCCGCATCCGAAAATGCTTGTAAGTGGACTGTGGGTGTAGATTTAAAAAGAAGACCTAGACTAGGGCTGCCTCTGAGGTAGCGCAATACCCTCTTTACAGCTATCCAGTGATTAATGGTAGGAGCATGAAGAAACTGACTGAGCTTATTGACAATATAAGAAATGTCTGGCCTAGTCATAGTCAGGTATTGCATTGCACCAACTGTGCTCCTATAAAGAGTGTGGTTGAGGAATTGAGCACTGTCATTTAAAAACAATTTTTGGGAGATGTTGTAAGGGCTGGGACAAGGCTTAGAGTGGCTCATTCCTGTTTTTTGAAGCAGATCAAGGATATATTTTGTTTGGTTAAGTAATATACCACTAGACTTATAGTGAGCTTCTAATCCCAAGAAATAACTGACCCTTCCCATATTTTTCAAGGAAAAATCCTTGTCTAACAAGAGAATAACCTGCTGTACTTCAGAAAAATCATCACCTACCAGTAAAATATCATCTACATAGACCATAACTAACAATAGCTTGTCAGCTTTCTTTCTGTAGAAAAGAGAAGAGTCAGAGACAGATACCTTGAAACCCTGGGCTACAATGGACTTTTTAAGTGAATCATTCCAGGATTTGGGGGCTTGTTTCAAACCATAAATGGCCTTATTCAGCTTACACACATGATTTGGAAAGGCATAGTTCACATACCCTTGAGGTTGAGTCATGTAAACTGTTTCCTGTAATTTTCCATGAAAAAAAGCATTATTGATGTCAACTTGTTGTATTTCCCAGCCCCTAGAGAGTGCAATACTAAAAAAAATTCTGATAGTAACAGGTTTTACAACTGGAATAAAAGTGTCAAAGTAGTCGATTCCTGCTTGTTGTTGAAAACCCTTTGCTACAAGTCTGGCCTTGCACCTATCCACCTCTCCATCAGCCCTGTATTTAACCCTAAACACCCATTTGTGATCAACCAGTTGCATCCTTGTATCATATGGTACCAGATCCCAAGTGTGATTGAGGAGTAAGGCATTGAATTCAGTATTCATAGCTTGTCTCCAATGTTGGTGAGAAAGAGCCTCATTAACAGATAATGGTTCAGTGACTTTGGAGGAGTTTTTGTGAGCAGTGTAAATTTTAGGTTTGAATATGTCATGCTTAGACCTGGTGACCATAGAGTGAGAGGAAGCTTGTGGAAGGGAGGGTAAATGTAAAGAAGTATGAGTGTTCTGTGGTTCAGAGGAGGGTAAAACAGAAGACACATTAGGATTTTGGAACTGAGATAGAGAGGGTGAATTGTTTGATAATGGAGCAGAATTGTGAGAAGAGGAGTCAGAAGAGAGAGTTTGTGTGTTTGGCTCTGTACTAGGATGAAGTGAATTTGGAATTGAAGTTGTCATAGAGATATTGGATGAAGGATAATCTGAAGTGATTGGGGGAAAAAGAGAAGAGTAGGGAAATTCAAGTTCATTGAAGCTAACAGCCTTGGAAATGTAGATTTTGCCACTAGGGTGGAGACATCTATAACCTTTATGAGATGAACTATACCCTAGGAACACACATTTTGAAGATCTGAACTGCATCTTTTTGTTATTATATGGTCTAAGATAGGAAAAGCAAGAGCAGCCAAACACTTTTAGAAAATTATAGTCAGGAGAGTGGTTATAGAGTTTTTGAAAAGGGGACAAGTTGGACAGAGTGGGAGAAGGTAGTCTATTTATAATGTAAACAGCTGTAACAAAGGAATCCCACCAGAAACTGTATGGCAATGAGGCATTTGCTAAGAGAGTTAGTCCCATATCCACTATGNTTTTTTTCCCGTTTTTGGTGATTTGTTCTTTGTGGTCTGTCTGAATGAATTTGCTCATTTCCTTTTCCATTCTCTACTTAGATTTTTTTTTTTTTCCCCGTTTTTGGTGATTTGTTCTTTGTGGAAAGTATCGGATAGCAGATTGACAGAGGCCCTAATTATAAGAAGAAAGTAAACATGTTCAGCCTATAAGCAAGTAAAAATGTTTTTTTTTTTCCCGTTTTTGGTGATTTGTTCTTTGTGGTCTGTCTGAATGAATTTGCTCATTTCCTTTTCCATTCTCTACTTAGATTTTTTTTTTTTTAAATTAAGTTTGTATTCTATTGATAATCAAAGCTAAAAAGGTAGATAGAGAAGCTAACACTTAATTGTTTTGTCTGCTTAAATGGAATGAGATAAGTTCAAAAATGATTTATGCTATTGTGGTTTAGTTTTGAAGATCTCCTTTCTTCTAATCACACACCCACTCATAGAATTTTTTTTTTCTTAAAAAGAGAGGGAGAGAGATAGAGAAACGAAAAAGAAAAAGACATAGCTAACCTTTGATAAGTATCGGATAAGCTTATGTTGAGTTGAATCTTGATTCCTCATTTCACACCGCGGTTAAACATTCTTCTGTCCCAGCTTCCAAGAAGAAACAGTTGGAATTTAGCCATGCCGTCCAATTCCAGTTTTGCGGCCATTTTACCAGGTGATTCAGTGGCTACAATCGTGGTAACCAACGGGATCTTGAATTTCTTAAACATCTACAACACTTTGCTAGTCGTCAGGCTCGTTTTGACTTGGTTCCCCACTGCTCCTCCGGCAATTGTCAGTCCCCTAAGGTATGTATGTACAAACCGTTGGTTATTTTTCGAATGCACTGTTGTCTGAAGATAAAGATGAAGTTCTAATGGTTTTAATTACAAAAGCTTCCCCTGAAGTTTAGTCTAATTACAAAAAGAAATTTCCGGTTACCTTCCAAAAGAACAAATACAGGATTTGTATTTACCTAACAAATTCACCCTCTTGGAGGTGCAACTTGTGTAAGAGAAACAAATTATCCTAATTATCACAAAAACAGGAGTTTTAGTGATTACTATTTAGGCTTTGTAATGCGAAAGTTGCATATTGTGGCTCAAATTTTCATTTTATTTTCTCAAGGTTCTTGATCAGGAGCTCAATTTTTTCATCATTATTATTATTATTTTTTCACATTTGGGCCTTGATTCGAGAAAAAACAAAATTCAAGCTCCGATTGAGAAAAAAGTAAGAAAGAAAGAAGGAAAAAGAATTTGGGATCCTCTAATGAAAGTTTTCCTTCATGTAAACTATCCAAGTTCTAACACGGGATTTGCAACTTTTCAGCACTCTGTGTGATCCATACTTGAACATATTCCGGGGAGTAATCCCACCACTGGGAGGGCTGGATTTGTCGCCTATTTTAGCATTTCTTATTTTAAATGCATTTACGAGCGCAGCTGCTGCACTGCCTGCCGAGCTTCCAACCCCAGAAGATATTCAGTCTCCCAAAACTGCATCACAGAGGAAGTGGATGAGAAGGGTTTCTGGAAACAAGTCGAGAAATGGTTAGTTGCAATTCTGTGAGGAAGTTGATAACTTTGCCACTATGTGAAATCCTTGTTTGAACTTGTTCATGTTTCACAATGCCTCTCCGTTGGCGACTTTTTGAACTTCATTGTATTAAGGGGAAAGGAAAAAAAAAAGGAAAAAGGCCTGATTTTCCTGAATTTGTGAGATTTTACTAAATCACTTGAAGCGATCATTGACCATAGAACCCACAAGACACGGGTGCGATTGGCCGACCTTTCGTTTCTCTCATTTCTAAGTTTGAGGGAGAATAGTGTAAAAAGAAAAAAACTATTTGTAAAAATGAAATAAAATTTGAGAGTGCAATTGGACATAAAATAAAAATGTGTTGATTTTTATGGTAAAAAAGTGGTTGAATAGATGCTATGGTTTACAAAATCTGGAAGAGTGAATGGTTGTGTGATGAGTCGTGTGTGGGTACATAATATATAGGATGAAGGAGAATTAATCAAAATTATAATTAACAACCATTTTGACCATTTCATTGCCTCAACGGCTAATTGCAATTATCCCCCGATTTATAAGCCAAACACTACATATATATTTATATATCTTTAGATTTTATGAACAACCAACGGATATATTTGCATTAACCTACCTAATATTGCATGTTATCACTACTGCAATCCTGTTGTATCATTTTAAACTTCTTAGCACAAAAACAATTATCAAAGTCATTGAAAATCACTTTAACATCTTAAAAATCATCGACAAATCTAGAAGAATTCTACAGATTTCTGTAGGTATTGCTTCAATTGCGATTCGAGGCAACAAACCACGCTCGACGTCCATAAATAGCTCGTTCCTCCGATTTCCCTCTCAATTTTGCAAATGTCAACAAGATTTATGCCTCGTGTAGCTGCCACGCAGTGGTAAGTGGAATATGGGTAGAGCCAAAAAGAAGAGGATTTTTCCCAAAATTAAAATAGCAGATTGACAAATGACAAGTTAAGTACATAAACTCAGATAGTATTAGAATGTTAAAAATAAACTCATCTTGTTTTATTCATTTGTTTTCTGTTGCTTTATACAAGAGTAAAGCACTTCCATTTTTGCCCTCGACTCCTTTTCCATAACTGCCCCTAAATCTGTTTTGTAACAATACTAACATAATTAGTTACACTATTGTTGACCGTTGACTTGCTACAATTCAATACACCCCTGTTTCAAACTAAACCACACGGATTACAAAGACTGAATTTTGAACGTAAAGACTGAAAGCGAGTAACAACTAATGGCTTCGTGAGAGCATCGGCAAGTTGATCGTTAGAAGCAATATGACGAATATCGATAAGTTGTTGATGCACCTTCTCTCGAATAAAGTGAACGTCCACTTCAATATGTTTTGTTCGTGCATGAAACACTGGATTAGATGCTAGAGAAATCGCCCCAATATTATCACACCATAAGACGGGAGACGYGGCAGCTACATAGCKTAGCTCTAGAAGTAGAGCTTTGATCCAAATYATTTCAGCTGTTGCAGAGGCTAYAGCCCGATATTCTGACMCTGTGCTACTTCGTGCCARGACATTCTGCTTTTTYGAGCTCCAAGATATTAAGTTTGGACCAAGAAAAACACAAAAGCCACTGGTGGAGCGTRTGTCATCAARTGAACTTGCCCAATCCGCATCCGAAAATGCTTGTAAGTGGACTGTGGGTGTAGATTTAAAAAGAAGACCTAGACTAGGGCTGCCTCTGAGGTAGCGKAARACCCTCTTTACAGCTATCCAGTGATTAATGGTAGGAGCATGAAGAAACTGACTGAGCTTATTGACAATATAAGAAATGTCTGGCCTAGTCATAGTCAGGTATTGCATTGCACCAACTGTGCTCCTATAAAGAGTGTGGTTGAGGAATTGAGCACTGTCATTTAAAAACAATTTTTGGGAGATGTTGTAAGGGCTGGGACAAGGCTTAGAGTGGCTCATTCCTGTTTTTTGAAGCAGATCAAGGATATATTTTGTTTGGTTAAGTAATATACCACTAGACTTATAGTGAGCTTCTAATCCCAAGAAATAACTGACCCTTCCCATATTTTTCAAGGAAAAATCCTTGTCTAACAAGAGAATAACCTGCTGTACTTCAGAAAAATCATCACCTACCAGTAAAATATCATCTACATAGACCATAACTAACAATAGCTTGTCAGCTTTCTTTCTGTAGAAAAGAGAAGAGTCAGAGACAGATACCTTGAAACCCTGGGCTACAATGGACTTTTTAAGTGAATCATTCCAGGATTTGGGGGCTTGTTTCAAACCATAAATGGCCTTATTCAGCTTACACACATGATTTGGAAAGGCATAGTTCACATACCCTTGAGGTTGAGTCATGTAAACTGTTTCCTGTAATTTTCCATGAAAAAAAGCATTATTGATGTCAACTTGTTGTATTTCCCAGCCCCTAGAGAGTGCAATACTAAAAAAAATTCTGATAGTAACAGGTTTTACAACTGGAATAAAAGTGTCAAAGTAGTCGATTCCTGCTTGTTGTTGAAAACCCTTTGCTACAAGTCTGGCCTTGCACCTATCCACCTCTCCATCAGCCCTGTATTTAACCCTAAACACCCATTTGTGATCAACCAGTTGCATCCTTGTATCATATGGTACCAGATCCCAAGTGTGATTGAGGAGTAAGGCATTGAATTCAGTATTCATAGCTTGTCTCCAATGTTGGTGAGAAAGAGCCTCATTAACAGATAATGGTTCAGTGACTTTGGAGGAGTTTTTGTGAGCAGTGTAAATTTTAGGTTTGAATATGTCATGCTTAGACCTGGTGACCATAGAGTGAGAGGAAGCTTGTGGAAGGGAGGGTAAATGTAAAGAAGTATGAGTGTTCTGTGGTTCAGAGGAGGGTAAAACAGAAGACACATTAGGATTTTGGAACTGAGATAGAGAGGGTGAATTGTTTGATAATGGAGCAGAATTGTGAGAAGAGGAGTCAGAAGAGAGAGTTTGTGTGTTTGGCTCTGTACTAGGATGAAGTGAATTTGGAATTGAAGTTGTCATAGAGATATTGGATGAAGGATAATCTGAAGTGATTGGGGGAAAAAGAGAAGAGTAGGGAAATTCAAGTTCATTGAAGCTAACAGCCTTGGAAATGTAGATTTTGCCACTAGGGTGGAGACATCTATAACCTTTATGAGATGAACTATACCCTAGGAACACACATTTTGAAGATCTGAACTGCATCTTTTTGTTATTATATGGTCTAAGATAGGAAAAGCAAGAGCAGCCAAACACTTTTAGAAAATTATAGTCAGGAGAGTGGTTATAGAGTTTTTGAAAAGGGGACAAGTTGGACAGAGTGGGAGAAGGTAGTCTATTTATAATGTAAACAGCTGTAACAAAGGAATCCCACCAGAAACTGTATGGCAATGAGGCATTTGCTAAGAGAGTTAGTCCCATATCCACTATGTGTTGATGTTTTCTTTCAGGAAGGTCGTTTCGATGATGTGTGTGAGGACAAGGATGTCTAACTTGAACACCTTGTGAGATGAGTAGAGTGGCAATTGGTCTATATTCACCACCAAAATCAGATTGAAAAGCTTTAATTTTGCAGTTGAATTGTCTTTCAACAAAGACATTAAAATGTTTAAAAATAGACAGAGCTTCACCTTTGGAGTGCATTGGGTAAATCCAAGTAAATCTGTTAAAAGCATCAATGAAATGTATGTAGTATTTATAACCATCAGTAGAGGCAACAGCAGATGGACCCCAAACATCAGAAAAAATTAGTTCAAAAGGTGCTTTTACATTTGAAACAACTAAAGGAAAGGAGATATTATGAAGTTTTCCTTTTTTACAAGCATCACAAAAAGGAAACTGAGACACAGAGATATGTTTTGACAGCTTATTACATACTTTGGAAACTATTTATGGACAAGCATAACCTAATCTGGCATGCCACAGTTGAGCAGTGGAGGAGACAGCAGCAAGGAGAGACTGAGGAGAATTGAGTTTGTAGAAGGAGGATGGCAGCTTTGTAAGATCCAATTGATAGAGACCTCCTTTAAGTGTGCCTTTTAGAAGGATGGCTTGAGTAGGTTTGTCCTTAACATAACAAGCATTGGAGTCAAATTCTATAGACACATTATTTTCTAGAGTAAACTGAGATATGCTGAGCAGATTTTGTGTTATGGATGGGACATAAAGAATGTTGCTCATAATGAAAGGCTTTTGAGTGTGAGGATGAGTTACATAAGAGGAGCCAGTGTGAGATATTAAGAGTTTTGAACCATTACCTACAGTGAGCTGATCCTAACTAGTGTATGGAGAGTGAAGACTAAGATTACTGAAGCCAGATGTGACATGGGAGTTTGCTCCACTATCTAAGAACCAGGGAGTTGATTCAGTGAGATGGGAAGAGCCTGTAGAATGAGAACCACCTCCTCTGTTTTCCATTGTTGCTGAGAAGATCTGATTAGAGGGTGGACAACCTAGAACTGATTGCTCAGACTGAGGTAATGTAGGAATCTGTGTCTGCACAAAGCCACTATTTCCATAACCTGTAAAAGGTATGTGCCCTGAAGAATTAGTACCATAGCCAAAGTCAGACTGAACACCCAGTGTAGTCGCATAATGAGCTTGTGCTGAGCTTAGATTGATTCCTTGAAAARTTGTGTCAAATCTCTTGAAGKATTTTGAGGCAATATGATTGGATTTGCCACAYATTTGGCAAGCAAGAKGATTACTATTGCCAAACCTACCACGACCACGTCCTCTAGAGTTGTTACCACTTCGAGACTGAAAATTACCAACCTGCCTTTGACCAACAAAATTACCAGGGGACTGTTACGAGAAATTTGCAGATGGAGCTGATATTTGTGATACATTACCAGCAAACTGAGTACTGTTAATTTGCTGAAGACGCGTTTCATGGGATTGAAGGGTAAATTGAGCTTCAGACAGAGTGACATTACCAATCCTACTAGTTAAATTCACAATCACGGCTTCAAATTCAGAGCCTAAACCACTTAGAATGTACAATACAAGATCATCATCAGAAACATCTTGACCAGCCGCAATTAATTGATCCGCAATATTACTCATTTTGAGAAAATATTCATCAATTGACAGATCCCCTTTCTTAGTAATTTGTAACTGGAATCGTAGATTCATAATACGAGCTTTAGATTGCCCTTGAAATAGAGTTTCGAGAACAGACCAGATCTGGGAGGCATGAGAGCAGCGAGAAACATGACCCAGCATTGACTCAGAAATTGATGAAAGGAGCCAGCTAACAAGAAATTGATCACGGCGATTCCACAGAACATACTCAGGATTCGATTCACCGGTAGTAGAAGCAGATGAACCAGATAATAATCGGGCCGGAATTGGGGAAGTGGCGAGTAGTATGCCCTCAAATCCGTGTGCTGTGACATTAGAGAGAATCTGAGCTCGTCAATAGGTGTAGTTTTGACGATTGAACTTTAGGCCCACTGGATTGAAAATTGGCAGGGCTGAAGAAGACGCCATAGATGAAGAGCTCGAGGAAGCGTGAAACGATTTTAGGGAGAAAAAAATAGAACTCTGACTGCTGATACCATATTAGAATATTAAAAATAAACTCATCTTGTTTTATTCATTTGTTTTCTGTTGCTTTATACAAGAGTAAAGCACCCTCGACTCCTTTTCCATAACTGCCCCTAAATCTGTTTTGTAACAACACTAACATAATTAGTTACACTACTGTTGACCGTTGACTTGCTACAATTCAATAGATAGCCTCTTATTACAGTTTTTTTTCTCCTTTCGATGACTAAATTTTTTAATATATTTTATCTCACGTATTATGAAAAGTTAATTTTAGATATTACCATATGGTTTGAGTTTTTAGTTTTATTATGAAATTAACAAATAAACTACAACACGCCACAAAATTTAAAAAGTTTGATTTTCTAATTTTAATATTGCAACACAATATTCCAAACAACGATTTTCAAATGGAAAACTATGCCATCAAAACAAGATACTCGAATATGATAGGAATTGAAATATAAAACATCAATTAAATGTAATATTATAAAATGATTGTCATTATTCTAACTCATGTCTCGACACTACTACAAAAAGACAGATAGATATCAATTTAAAACTAATGTCTATTAGAATTCAAACTGGTGTTAAGGGGCTTTGACTACGGTTTAAAAGTGTTGTTATTTATATATTAGGCATCATTCTAAAACCGATATATATCAAAATAAATAATGATGTCAAAGTTATTGATGCTAAAGCTTAAAGTGGAGACTTTTGACCATAGATTAAACCGATGTATTTTCTGTAATCGACATTCGTTTCTTATTAAAACCGTTGTCTTTTATGTTAAAAATATCAGTTTAGAACTGAAGCTGTTTACGCCAAATTATAGGAATATTTAACAGTTTCGAAGTAATGCTCTATAGGATATAGACAATATAAATAATAACTAACAACATTGGCAAATTAAATTAAGTCGTATCGATAATATAAAGCCAATCTTTTAACCATAAAAATAAGCGACTGAATTCAATATATTACAAAAAAGTTAAAAGGTTTGCATTTGAAAAACATGGTTATAAATAATTGCATAACATCGTCATGTTGAATTGATGAAAAAAAAAAGTGACACCATTCGTATAAATTATAATGTATACAATTCATCTACTGCTTGTCAACAAGAATGTCTACATCTCTTGCGCCATGCATAACAACAAGAATATAGTTTTGTAGATTCTATGATTTTGAAAAAGGATGTTAGGTTTCGTGATAAATATCAGCAGAACTAACATCAATCAGTTTGGAAATTATGAACTGCAAGTCACAAAAGATGTTATGATTGATATTTTTTAATACCAATAATAACATCAAACAGGGTACATAAAAAAACAGCAGCGGAATAAAAGGATTAAAATGAACTCAATTTAACTTTAGTCCGTAAGCAAACGTGCTTACGAACTTGGGTGTACAAACCCGAAAACTATATTACTTATTTGTTGTTCAAGATCAATTACAAAATAGAAAAATAATGTTGTCAAAGAGTTGAAAAATGGTTTTTTGTGTTGTCAAAGATTTGAACAATGAAAATAGATGCCCATGGATTCAACAGCAGTTCGAAAGGTTGCCCTATTCTCCCAAGAAGTGGGAGGAGCCAGGGCTCTGACCGCATGCCTGTTGAAGAATGAGCCGGCGACTCATAGGCAGTGGCTTGGTTAAGGGAACCCACCGGAGCCGTAGCGAAAGCGAGTCTTCATAGGGCAATTGTCACTGCCCTGAATAATCCTCCTTTTGCTGGATTATTGCCGATATAATCATATTGCATCAACTCTTGATACAAAAATACTTGTCACTACGCTTGAGATGATCTTCTCCGTTAGTCACGCAACTTTGAAGATCTCCTTATGCTTGTAGCTCCAAGTCGATCTCTTACTTGTGTTCTACTTCTTGAAAAATGTCTTTCCTCTATCAAAAACCATGTGTGATTTGCGTCGCTATCTTCTCCTTAAATAATCAAGACTCATAGTCTTGATAAACAAGTTCGACAAAAACTAAGAAAACTAAATAAAGTCCTAAACTCCACTTAGAAAATAAATTTAGAGTTCTAATATAAATTAAGTCAAAGTCCAAGAAAGGCAAACCACTAATTAGGAAAAAGTGTTAAGAATAAAATTCTCAACAATCTACCCCTTTTGCCTTTTTGGACAAAACATAAACGACGCAACACACAAAAAAATTACACCGAAACTCCCCCTAAGTTGAGCAACTCCCCCTAAATAAATATTGTTTAAACAAACATCAAAGCAAATAAAATTTTTCAAAAAGGAAATGAGACAAATAACTTAGGAACTTAAAGACCACGAGTCCTCTTTGAACGACGTGGAGACGTCGAAGTTCCTTCACCCACAGCTTTCCTTTTCTTAGCAACCTCTTCATTTTCTTCAGCTTCTTGTTCCTAGAACGAATCCTTTTCCTCCGCTTTTCCTTGGCTAAGCATTCCAACACCTCGGCAGCTTCACCATCAGCACCACCAGCCTCACCATCAGCGTCGTCAGCCAAATTATCTCCCCCTTTTTGTTCAGAAGCCAAAAGGGCCTCTAACAAGGAACCACGTTGGGCCTGGAGCTGTGCAATCTGGGTATCCAGTAGAATAACTTGAGCACGCACAGCCTGAGCAAGAAGACGAACCATGTTGGGACTGGTGTTGGGACGCCAGAACTGTCACCAGAAGCAACACCAGCCCGAATGGGCGCCTGCCAAGGAAGATCCACGAAACGTGCCCCAGCAAAGTGCTGGCTACGTAAGGTGAACCACTCAGCCTCTCCAGTCAGAACATCATCTTCAGAAGGTGTAAGGCCTTGATTCTCTCAGAATGCTGTAAATAAGAGAAGGAAAACAAAGAGAGAAAGCGATTTTGGTTGTGGCAAACCTGGTGATGGCATCAAACACCTGTTGGACAAAACTGAACTTGATTCCCCAACCGAGTTTGTACAAGAACTGAGCTTGAGGTCGAGTTAAAACTGTTGCATTCTTCGTGGGCACCCAGTTGAAATCGCCACCTTATGCAATACTGAGTAGAGGGAGGACAACCGAGTGCTGGGCAACTATTCACGCCACTCACGCAACAACCCACCAGACAAGAACTGGATGACCTCATCCATATCATCAACAGTCGAGTCACCCTAGTAAGCCTCAGTCCCAAACGTCTCATTAATCAGATCAGGAGTAAAATAGTAAACTTTTCCACGAACAAACACCTTCCCATAGTTCACAGAACCGGGATCAGCAGCAGAGGGAAGGAGATTTGCATAAAACTCCATGACAACATCCCTAACAAAAGGCATTGCAGTAGACATCGTGGAAAACATACCTCGATGTTCAAAAAACTCAATCAAATTCTGTCATTTGAAAATCTCTACTGGGACTCTCCTTTCATCAATCATCCCACGGAGACATTAGTCAGAAAACAACTCTTCGGCCTTGGAGGTTAAAAACCTCTCAGATATTGGAGTCAAGTCTTCAATCTCTACATCGACAGAGGCAGGGAGATTACCAAGATCACCTTCGGAATCAGAGGGAAGAGACGTGCCCTAGGAAGGGGTGACAGAATTAGCAGTAAAATCTAAGCTGGAGGAAGAGGTGGGAGCAGCAATTGGTGATGTTGGCTTTGGTGACATGTCACCAGAACCAACATCATCTTGGTGAGTATCAATAGGCACAGGGGCCTTGGGCTTCTTCTTTGCAGCTTTCATAGAAGGCAGAAAATTACGAAGGGGTATGTCATCAAAAGTATCAGGGGAGTAGTCAAAAACAAAATCTGGTTCAGGTGCAGGCTGATCCGCATGTGTAGGGGCGGGAGGAGGATCAACAACGGGCCTCGAGGAACTTGACACCTCTCCAGTAAAGAAATCAAGGATCTCAAAAGGAGAATCTGAATATTTAATTGTGGTTGACCCTGACGACACTTTAATTGACTCCGGAGGGTTCTTCTTATCAACGAGCTTGACAGTCTGCTTCTGGCGAGGAGTCGCCATCTTTGACAAGCGGGGAGCAGAGGAGGTCGCCAATGCAGCAACAGGAGTGGCAGGCACATACTCTTTATCATCCGAGTTCGTCATGACTGTGACGTCCTCGGCCAAGTTTATATGCTTAATTGGCACATTGCGCCTCAGGACTGCTTGACTCTTTGGAACAGCTTGCGGCACCACAACCGGAGTAATGTTTTGTAGCCGACGTGACCTCTTCAAGGTTGGGTTACCAACTCGGCAAAAACTTCGGCAATGAGTGGCAAATCAGGAGGGTTATCAACATCGGTCTCGTTTCCTAGTTGGCTCGAAAACACTTGAACTACAGGGACGATGTCAATTCAAAGGAACCTGTTCGTCTGGTGAGCTTTGCACGCCGGCAAGGAGCTCGGGAATTTTGCTCGGAGAAGGCATCCTGCAACGATTTCCAAAGAGAGCACAAAAACAACAAACAAATTGAGAGAGACGATGGAATATTTGAGAGTTAGAGAGTCTTAATTGGAGAGGGATTGTAGAGAAGTGGGACAAACGGTAACAAATCAGGTTTCTTAAATAAACAAAAAAAAAATGACCGTTGTCTTAGGAGAGATAAAGGTAAAGTAAAACCCTTTATTACCTATTTTCCTATTTAAAACCGCAAGATTTTCTTTCCATACAAAATCCCCACTCCCCCTTAATTTAGGACACATGGTCTCCACTCAATCATCCATGAATCCAAAAAAAGAAAACACGTCTCTTCGATTGCACAAAGCCGAATTAGAGCTGGAATATTGAACCATCACCACAATCGTAAAAATACGTACAGAGTGAAAATCCTCTTGCCATGTCAACCTTGTATTACCTGTCCAGCTCACTGATTATAGCACTACTGAAACAACCGATTCACTAATTTGGCATCTTCACATAGTATGAATGTCTTAACTGATGCCTAAAAAATATGACCTAAAAAGGTTTAAAATACACTTAATGGTTTCAGTGACTTGATCAGTGTTGCTTTTCATGACTGATGACATTATGACCAACATTACTTCAGGTAAAGTCAATGAAAATAGACCCTTAACCCAAGTTAATGACTACGTCAAAATCGCTCAATGAGGTAAAATTTAAAGATTGGATCTTTTTAATCTAGATTTCCTTCATCATCTTAGAGATTTGAAGAGAAATATCTTATTTTTAGCAATTGCTACAGACACCTCTTATTTTTGGACCTGGGAGAAAACCAGTTTCTGCGGGAAAGTTCCACAATCATTTAGTTAAAGAGGTTAATCTTTTTTGTCACCACTTTTATTATAACACATGATCTTTTTTCACTTTCAACCAAATTCAATGCATTCAGAATATGTAAGAAAAAGAAGACAAAAATGCCTGCAAAAATATACAGATGTTATGACTGATGACAGATTTGGTTGTCATAATATCAAAACTAACACTGACTAGACAATGCACATACCGAGATCTCTTCTCAAACGAGAGAAGGTCTCTAAATATAATGCCTTTGTGAAGATGTCATCTAGCTGATTGTCTATCCCTACATGCTCAAGACCCACTATCTTCCTCAAAACCAAGTCTCGGATAAAGTGATACCTGATGTCGATGTATTTTATTCGAGAGTGCTGAACGGGGTTTTTTGAGATATCTATGGCACTAGTATTATCACAGAGTATAGTCAGAATACTACTATGGAGACCGTAGTATTCAATCATCTGGTTCATCCACAAAAGTTGCGTACACGCACTTCCAGCTGCAATATATTCAGCTTCAGATGTAGAGAGGGATATACAATTTTGTTTCTAACTGTGCCACGAGACCAGGTTACTACCTAAGAAGAAACAGCCTCCAGTGGTACTCTTCCTATCTACGACATCACCTGCCCAGTCCGAATCAGTGTAACCAACAAGTTCAGTGCAAGTATCTTTGGAATACCATATCCCAAGATCACTTGTACCAGCCACATATTTGATTATTCTTTTTACAGCTTTTAAATGTGACTCATTGGGGTTCGATTGATACCTAGCACGAAGACATACATTGTACATTATATCAGGACTGCTAGCAGTTAAATATAGGAGACTTCCTATCATACTCCTATAAACGGTGTTATTAACACTAATCCCAACATCATCTCTCGACAATTTCTTGATTTTACCCAATTGTGTTTTCTTATGTTTATCATTCTCTAACCCAAATTCTTCAATGAGATTTTTAGCATATTTGGTTTGAGAAAGAAAAATACCATCTTCAATCTGCTTAATTTGTAAACTAAGAAAATTAGAAAGATTACCTTTCATGCTCATCTTGAATGTATCTTCCATCCGAGCTATGAAATCCTTCACCATCTGTTCAATAGTGGATCTAAAAACAATATCATCCACATAAATTTGAACTATAAGAATGTGCTTATTGGATTTGAGGAAAAACAAAGTTTTATCAACTTCACCTCGTCTAAAGTTTAAGAACAGTAAATGTTGAGTCAACCTCTCATACCAATCTCTTGAAGCTTGTTTTAAACCATACAAAGCTTTTTTTAATTTTAAAACAAAATTAGGTTTGTGAGGATCAACAAACCCTTTAGGTTGCTCAACATACACTTCTTCACTCAAAAAACCATTTAAGAAAGCACACTTTATGTCCATTTGATGCAGAGATGTTTTCAAATGACAAGCAACAACAACAAGGAGTCTTATCGATTCTATACGTGCAACCGGTGCAAATGTCTCATTGAAATCGATGCCTTCAATCAGAGTGTATCCTTGTGCAATCAGCCTTGCCTTATTTCTAACAATGTTTCCCGCTTCATCAGTTTTGTTCTTGAAAATCCACTTAGTGCCAGTGACATGTGTATTTTTAGGACGGGGAACCAAGTCCCAAATATCGTTCTTGGAAAATTGATCACGTTCATCCTTCATGGCTTTGATCCAGAACTCATTCTTCAGAGCATCTTCCACAATCTTTGGCTCTATATTAGGAAGGAACAAAGTCTCTCAAATTTCAGAGCAGTTAGCCGAAAGACAGACATATCTTACCATTTCTTTGAAGTTTATATGTCGCTTCTTGCGCTTCTCTCATCAAGATCCCCAATGATTTAACCTTTCGAATGATTGTTATGAATTCTTGACGGAATATTCCTCTGATATAGGTCAATTGATTGTCCGCATTATCTTCATCGGAGTCTGAATCTGATTCAGGAGCTTCTGGGGTTGGTGTTAAGACAGGTGTTAGGTCCCCAGTTTCGTCATGAGGTGATGTTGGGTTTGGTGACATGTCACTAGAGCTGTCACCACCAGCAACTTCAGTTTTTGTACTTGCACTATCGCCTAAATCATCTTAAACATATTGAGGACTCTGGTCGTACACCAGATTATTGTTCTCAGTAGGTTTAATTCCACTCATCAAATCATTAAATTTTACATTGACAGACTCCATCATTCAACGTGTTCTAAGGTTAAACAATCTGTAAGCATGAATGTTCTGGGAATATCCCATGAAAACAAATTTGTCACTTTTCGAGTCCAGTTTTGAAAGATGCATCCTATCATTAATTACATAGCAAACACACCCAGAGACATGAAAATAACTCAAGTTAGGTTTTTTGACAGCAATTCATAGGGAGTAACATGTGACCCAGGTCTGAAATACACCCTATTGATTGTGTGGCGAGCAATGTTCATTGCTTCTGCCCAAAAATATTTTGCAATTCCATTTGAGATAAGCATGGTTCTAGTCATCTCCGCCAGAGATCTATTTTTCCATTCAACTATTCCATTCTGCTGGGGGGTAATGGGAGAAGAAAACTCATGAGTTATTCCTTCCTTTGAACAATAGTTTGAAAAGGCGAGATCTATTTTTCCATTCAACTATTCCATTCTGCTGGGGGGTAATGGGAGAAGAAAATTCATGAGTTATTCCTTCCTTTGAACAATAGTTTGAAAAGGCCACATTTTCAAATTCCTTTCCATGATCAGACCTGATCCTACCTATGCTCACACCAAAATGCACGCACAACTTTTTAGCAAGTTTTTTGAAAGCTTCAAAAGCCTCAAATTTTTCTTTTAAAAATTCAACCCAAGTAAATCTAGAAAAGTCATCAACATTTACTAGAACATACCTTTTACCTCCAAGGCTCTCCACTTCAAGTGGTTCCATGAGGTCCACGTGCATGAGTTCAAAGAAATTTGACGTGGTGAGGCTCTGTACATGTGGGTATGGCACCCTGACTTGTTTCCCCTTTTGGCATGCTTCACTCACTGGAATGATCTTCGTGTTGAGCTTCGGTAAACCATTTACAGCTTCTTTCTTCATCAGCCTTTCCAACATCTTGTAGTTGACGTGTTTGATCTTTTGATGCCACACCTTAGCATCGCTAGGTTGATACAACTTATAAAAAACACCGCCATTAACTTGATAACAATTGTTGGAGGTCCTTTGGCCAGTTAGAATGCAAGCATTTCCTTCATCGTAGACTTCACACTTTTCTCGTGTGAACTTAACACTAAAACCGCCATCACACAATTGACTAATGCTGATCAAGTTAGCGGTCAGTCCTTCAACAAGTAACACATTTTTGAGCTTTATAATTCCTGGAACATGGAGAGTTCCTTGGCCGATGATCTGACAGTTTGCACCTCCACCATATTTCACTTTTCCTCCTTGGAATTTAACAATGTTTTAGAGGAGGTCTTCAGATCCGATCATGTGTTTGGAGCATCCACTGTCAAAATACCATGCTCCTGGAATGTGAGATTTCAGAGATGTATAGATCATGTTGCACTTGATCTCATCCTTCTTCACCCAGACCTGTTTGACCTTGGTGTTGGCTTTGCTGTTAGTAGCATGAAAACTATCACCGGACTCAGCAGGATGCCTTGTCCTTTGAAACTGATTTTTCTTGCCCGCTTTCTTCCAGCAGAAAGGACGAATATGACCAGGATCGCCACAGTGATGACAAACATACTGCCTTCTTCTCATTTTGTGACGCTTGGTCGTCTTCAGATTTTGGTCAGCTTGTTGCACTTGCTGTTAAGTCTTGTAGCCAGTCCCGTGCTTCGAGGACTCCACGAATGCCATTCCCAGAATTTCATCTACCTTTGTCGTTCCCTTGTTGATATTTGAGAGAGTATCTTAAGGCTTCTTTAAATTGGCCTTCACTCGTTCTAACTCCGAGTCTTTCCTTGTGAGAGCTGATTCCAGACGAATAATTATATTCAACTGGTCATCCTTATCATGAGTTAGCTTCTCAACTTTAATCATGAGAGCTTTCACCTTTAGGACCTGATTTCCCCAATTGGAAAACAGTTCGTCATACTCCATGCATAGTTTCTCATACTTGTCAATTGTCTCTACGACCTCTGCATTCAGACACAAGGTGTTGGTATTGATGTTACCAACGCGAATGTCGTCATCCCAGAAAACATTAGCAAACAGTGCAGGAACTGACTTAGATGAGTCAAGACCACTTTCATCTTCATCATACTCCTATGAAATCAGGTTCTTTTTCCTCAGCGTGTTAGCACATTCGTTTTTGTAATGCCCCCAACCTTTACACTCGTAACATTGAATTTCACTGAGAGGTTTAGGGGAATTTGATGTCTTGAACTCGGGCGGTGAGGGCTGAAAATTAGAATGCTTTCGTCAAGAAGATTTTGGAGTGGTGTCTCCGTTTTAAACTTTGGAAATGTCCTTCCAATGTTGTTTCTTCTTCTCAAATATTTGTTGAACTTCTGAGTGAACAGAGACACTTCTTCCTCTCCAAGGGTGGTATTTTCGATTTTATCTAACAATTCTCTCCAATCAACAACTTCTCTGTCATCATCCGAGTTAACATCAGTAGTAAGGGCAACATTCTTCTCTTTCGAGTTGGAACCAAGATGTTCCATTATTGGGATTTGATGGTGCCGTCGCGCAGCGGAAAAAAAAAATTTTTAAATAAAAGGAATTTGAATCGAATTCAAATTGACGATGGCCCATTTTAATTTCAATTAATTCAAACAATGTTTTAAACTGCTTTTGAAATGTAACAATATGATTTTCGTAAAAACGAACGAGCATGATAATCTTCTATTTAATATATTAATCACATATATAACAATTATATATATACATTAACATATTAATCATATATGTAATTATATATAATATACATATATCACAAACATATATATATATATAATATGTATATCCTCAGAATGCATTATATATATATATATATATATACAACAACATGCATTACATATTATATATATATATCACAACATGCATGCAATACGGATTATATATATATTAATCATACACTGCATGCAACATATAAGTTATATATATATATATATATAACATGCACAGCACACATATAATACATATATGCATATCACATACACAGCACATAAATATATATATATGCAACATACAGAGCACACATATACATATCACATATATATATATATTTATCCAAGATCAGCCATGTTTCTTACAACGGAGGAGGAGCGTGCGGCTGGAACTCCGGCGGGGTGGCACGGCGGCGAGGGCGCGGCATTCGGCAGCCTTATGGAGATAACGCGGCTGAAAACGGCGACCGGCAGCAGCGAGCGACACACGGCAGGCGCTGCAGCAGCGGGCTGCTGACTCACAACGGCACGGCAGTCCTCGGCGGCTGCGACAACTGCTCGGGAACGACGGTGATGCTGTCGGGGAGCAGGGATGGAACAACGGTGGCTGCGGCAACCGACAGCGACACAGTCGTGTGGAGATGACGCGGCGTGGAAGCTGAAGCACCGGGCTGCGACTGACTCCGGCGAAACAGCAGCGGCAGGCGATTCGGAGCGCGACGACAGCGGCGGTGCAGCACGATGACAGGCGGCTCGTGGCGCGACGACAGCGGTCCGGCGGCTGCGATGCGGCGCGAAGCGTCTCCGGCGTATCGACGTCACACACCGTATTGCCCGACGTACTCGCAACGAAGCACTAGTTTCGTCGTGAGATTGAGAACGACGAGAAGACACGAGAACCGAACGTTTCGGTGTGGCGGCGGCCGACGACAAGCGGCGGCGGCCGGAGGTGGACGGATGGGAACTTTCGGTGGCTAGGGTTTGTGCTTGCCGAAAAAAATTTCGTCTGTCTCTCTTTTTCCCGTCTTCTTCCTTTTTATCAATTTTTTTTTTAAAACAAGCCCAAGCCCAAGCCCAACTTAGTGGGCTCATTGTGGCTGGCCCAAAATAACCATATAACCAATTAAATGGGCAGAATCCCATAAAAAACAACTCTTTTAATTTAAAATAGTACCGGCCCAATAACTTTAAAGGCTTATTGGGCCGACCCAATTTTAAAACAAATAGCCCATTGAAAATAAATCATTTCTCACAAACGATAATTCCGAAAAATATAACAATTATATTTTCGCGTCCATAATAATTTTCTCGTATTTTTCTCAATTCATAATCACAATTACGAACCTTAGATTCAATCATATTGACATCTATCTTTTGCTAAAATTAACAATTAATTTCTAGCTATCGTTTTCAATAATCAGGAAACACGTGGTGTGACCCTCAATGGTTCAGGTGTAAGCTAGCCGTGGGTTCACAACACATTGTGATTCGAACAACATATTGTTCTTATATGAACTCGTCCCTTAGAGTCCCTGATTAAATAAAACTCATTTTACTTAATCACTGGTCAAACCAGAACCCAACGAATTATGAGAGGCGCCTAGCAACAACGCATCATAATTCCCTAGATACAAATGAAGTGCCTGCAAGAACCTTGTGATATAGCTTATATGTACAGTACGATCCCTTCGCGATCTATGTCCCGATTGAACAAGAGGTATTGGTTCATCGAGACCTCTTTCTAGTTCAATAACTGTGTGTACGTTCTAGGTTCAAGATAATCCGTTCGTGTGTGACTTAGAGAAACACATTTCTCTAAACACCCCACTATCAGCTCTGGCCAGAGACTCCGAGGATTTATCAACCATCAGAACACACAGGACATCCATGACTTATCATGCGTCCGAATCCCCTACTACCATGCACAGACTTCCCACTAGATTCCCGACTATGTGAACGTTGCCCCTTTTGATTGGCCTCCAAAGAGACACAGAGACAGGTCACAACATAGCCTGTCCTCTAGTGAAGTCACGGTGAGGTCTGGGTCTTAAGGATTAATGTTGTACGCTATACCATAGAAATCATCTACTCGATGAGTGGGAACCACTTAGAGATTTCTAGGTGAGGGAGTTCAGTGAACTCATCTTATGAGCACCTACTTATGTATGTCGATGTCCAGACACCGTGACCGATGAGACGCGGTCCACATACATTAAGTACTAGTCTTTATGGGAAAGGCCTGTATCCTCATTATGGCGTAACCCTTTGACTAGGAACAAGTTCGACGAGTTACATTACGTGCTMGATTATCTCACGGTTCTGCTAGACCAATCCACCGTAATAAAGTAACTTCATCAGGACCATACCTATGCAACTAGCATGGGATAAAAGATATGGAATGCCAACAAGTATAAAATATATTATTTCGAATAAAAAAAACGATTGTATTACAAGAGAAAAGTCAGACCACAGCCACAAGTTGGCTTGTTGGTCACCTTATTCTAACATCCATTTCAAAAACATTTTGAGTGATCCAACCAAGTCATTGAAGTTTAGATTATCAGTATCCTTTGATTCTTCAATGGCAACCACCTTCACGCTAAACTTCCTTGAAATAAATTTGAGTAATTTTCCAATAAGGCGTGAATTGAACATGGCCTCGCCAAGTTCTCCTCACTCATTTGCAATCTCCGAAAGTCTCATGGCATAGTCCATGATGGACTCTTTTTCATCCATCCTCATCGACTCGAAGGTAGCAGTCAGCATTCTTAATCTTGACCTCTTCACACTTTGGGTTCCTTCGCACACCCTCTGAAATGCATCCCATGCATCCTTTGCTGACTCGCACTTTTTAATCACTTTGTAGTAGTTTGAGTCAACATATCCACAGAGGGTGTTGATGCACTTGGAGTTCTAGTTTGAACTTGCTATCTCATCAGTGGTCCATTCTATTTCTTTCTTGAAGAAATTTTCTCCATCAGCATTGGTAACTCGTGGTTACTCCCATACAACCAGAACAGTTCTCCATTCTCGTTCGTCGATATTCTTGATATGCCACCGCATCCTCTACTTCCAGAGAATAATTTTCTCCGTTGAGGATAGGAGGTCACCGATTCCCCTGAGCATCCATAAGTCAATGAATCTACAAAAAAAAAAGGATCGAAATACTTAATGTCAAGTACCCTGCTCTGGTGCCAATTGTAGTTTTGTAGATCTATGATTTTGAAAAAGGATGTTAGGTTTCGTGATAAATATCACCAGAACTAACATCAATCAGTTTGGAAATTATGATCTGCAAGACACAACAGATGTTATGATTGATGACTTTTAACACCAATAATAACATCAAACAGAGTACATAAGAAAACAACAGCGGAATAAAAGGATTAAAATGAAATCAATTTAACTTTAGTCCGTAAGCAAACGTGCTTACGAACTTGGGTGTACAAACCTGAAAACTATATTACTTATTTGTTGTTTAAGATCAATTACACAATAGCAAAGTAATATATGAAAACAATTGCATCAACTCTTGATACAAAAATACTTGTCACTACGCTTGAGATGATCTTCTCCGTTGGTCACGTAACTTTTAAGATCTCTCGTAGCTTCAAGTCAATCTCTTGCTTGTGTTCTACTTCTTGAACAATGTTTTGCCTCTATCAAAAACCGCGTGTGATTTGCGTCGCTATCTTCTCCTTAAATAATCAAGACTTATATTCTTGATAAACAAGTTAGACAAGAACTAAGGAAACTAAATAAAGTCCTAAACTCCACTTAGGAAATAAGTCTAGAGTCCTAATATAAATTAAGTCAAAGTCCAAGAAAGGCAAACCACTAAAAAAGGAAAAAGTGCTAAGAATAAAATTATCAACAAAGAATATCATCCAATATTCAATTAACAAAGGTTATGACGAGAATGATGAATAAGACCAATATAAATAGAACTTAGCAAAATGGAATGGAGATTTTATTGTGTGCGCCTTTTCTATCCTTATTTTCTTACCTTCACGTTCTTCTATTTGTTGTGAATAAATTATAGCACTGCTCTTTTGAGTTAGCTCAACCACCGTTTTGTATTCTTCAAGATAGTGTTGAAATAACCTGTGGCAAATGTTAACAAGAGCATTACCGTATCATAACTTGTAATGTTTTGAATTTACAAGACAACATAATGAGTTATCATGGAAAACTAAAAATATGTTACATCTGTCATTAATAACTTGATTGATGATTTCTTAGCATTCTAGTTTTAGAAATCGTCGCCGCATAATACAGAGTCGATTGTAGAGCGGTAAGTTGAATTCCGAGTCGTGTCTCTCGAGGATAGATGTTATCGGCAATTGGTATTTTTAGTTAATCTCTTATTAATCTAAGTTACACTAATTTACTCTAAGAAATCAATAAGTCATTTTGTTGAGTTTGAGTTTTTTATGCTAATGCTTGAATTGAAGTGAAAGCTTTGAAAACACTAACTAAGGCAAAGGTTAATGAGTATTGAAAGCTTGCTTGGAAGTAACTAATTTGAGAAGATTAATTAAACCCTAATCAGAAATTATAACAAATTAAAAAATATTAAAATAAGAGAAGCTTGCAAGTTTTGAGAGAGGAAATGGAGGGAAATTCAAAGCTCTAAAATTCAAAGGAGTCAAAGAGCATTAAATATGAAAAAGTCAAATTGATCAAAGAGGAAAGCCCCATTTGTCTTTCAATTACCAAAGGTTTGTTTAACCAAATGGGGTAAAAATCTTCAAGAAGATGCTTCAATAGAGTCTTTGCAAACAAAAAGATTGAAAGCAACACACATGCAATAGAACCCAACACTTGAGAATTTGAAATAAAAGGAAAAACAAAACAAGTCAAAACCTAACAAACAACACAAACAATTACAACCAAACAAGAACAACAACAATAGAAAATAGAAAGATTACTACCAATTTCACTCCAAGCAAAAGCTTCAAGTTTAACTACAACCTTCAAAAGATAAAGCAATTCTTCAACACAATAAGTCCACAAATTAAGGAGATGTCACCTTCTTCAACTACTTGCTAAGAACAACTAACTAAAACTACTCTAAAGATTATGAGCTAGGGTTTTAAAATGTAATGAAATAGTAGAAGCTTGGAAGATATTGAAAGAGTTCAAAAATCAACCAAGGAGTGGATAAGGTTCTTGGGGAAAAAGGCTAGGGCATATATATAGGGTCGCAGGGGCAAAATCATCAAAAATGCCAAAAATCTCAAAATTCCCTGCGATGCAGTCGATCGACTGCCTGTCGATCGATTGAAGGGCAGTTGATCGACTGCCTTGTTCTTCAAGCGTCCCATCCTCTGTCGAGCAGTCGATTCGGGTTCATATGTACATTTTTTACTTACACAATATATATATGGGGTGGGTTCACATGGGAACCAATCCCTGTGTGGGAACTAGAAACCTGCTATATTACATAGGATGTGATGATATTTATGAAACATGTACATGCTAATAAGATAATAGTAAAAGTCAAGGGAACATAAAATAGCAATGTGAAAATATAAATAGCATTTTGCATTATTTAAATTAGCATCACATATAATGCAATATAGCAGTTCCTAAAGTTCCCACCTAGGGATTTGGTTCTCACATGATCCTAATCCTATATATATATATATATATATATATATATATATATATATATATATATATATATATATATATATATATATATATATATTGACCGCTCGTCGTTGAAGCGTCAAAAATAATATTTATAAAGTCCTCGAATTTTCTCTACTAACTAGTAGTAGTGGCAAGTAAGGGTCGATCCCACGAGGAGTGTGGATTAATTTGTGATTATTCGTATTCAAATAAAATAACAAACGGGGTAAGAGATGATAAACTAACTAAATAACTAAAGAAAGAAATTAAATAACGAAACAAATTAATAAAGCTTCCAGTCCTAGTTCCGTTTCCACCCTCGTTCTACTCATCTAACCAACCACAATATCATATTCCATTCTTCATATTAGACTAAAAACCCTAAGTAGCAATAAGCTCTGCTACTCGAATTTGCTCTTACCGTGTATTTAATTAAAATAAGCTCTTTAATTAACTCTAATTATTGAATAACCTAGAAAAAGCTCTCTAGATTCAACCCAACAACAACATTAATATCTAGGCAAATAGGTTAATCTAAGCAATAAACTCATAAGCTCGGTTTATTCAACCTATGTTGTGTTAACCCTAATAATACGAGACCATTAGTTGCTTCAGAGAAATCGAAACTACGATAATTACACGGGAAGCAGTTCTCTTTCTAGCAATTGACAACCAAATCCCTAATCTAGGTGGCCAATCCAAACCAAGAATTCAGCAATCATGTCATGAGTTTATCATGAAAGTAAACAAGATAACACAAGCAATCGCATATGAAGAACGAAAGACAATTTTGCATAAATTAATTAAGACATAGTTTCACGAGGGTTTCAACATCCCTAGAACTAGATAAAACAATCACTCACTCATGGAATTCATGAAATAAAAGAAAAATCAATAAGAAGAGAAGCATAATTCTAAGATAAAGAGGATAAGGAAGCTTAGATCTTGAATCTTGAGTCTTCAATCTTCAACCTCTTGATGGATGGTTGAATTGGGCTCCTTTTGGTGCCTTGGAACCCTAGGATTAATGCTCAAGACGTTTTTGATGTTTAAGGGAGGTATTTATAGGTGTAGGAAGTCTTGGGCAATAAGAAACCCTTAAAAACGCATTTTCTGGGCAGTTGCGACGACCGAGCGTCGATCGACGCATTTCGGATCGACGCGACAGAGAGTTCGTGTGCAGTTTTGTTGGTCAGGGCTACTATAACGGTTCTGGCATCGAACGATGTAGATTGGTCGGCGCGGGCGGACTGGCCGAGCGACGCAGGAGGCACTCGGCAGGGCTCGGCAGGCTGGCAGGCTTGCAGGATACTATAACGGTTCTTGACTGGCAGTGATGTTAGCTGTTCCCTACTTTCTATAATGGTTGATCCCAGCGATAACCCATCTAGATAACCCAGAATCGTCCTTTCTTTGCCAATTCACTCGTTTTGTCTCTCGTTTCCTCGTGCAACTCTCATGCATCATCCTTAAATCTTCAACTCAACAATTTAGCACCTAACTACTGCAAAATAGATCAAAAACACACAATTGGTGCTCGACTACTCATAATAATAAATATGTGAGAAATAATTATATATATGAATATTAAGCACATAAAAATATAGGAATTAAACCATTAAATATCGTACAATTTCTCGCCTATCATATATATATATATATATATATATATATATGGTTGGGTTCAAATGAGAACCCGTCATTATATGTGAACCTAGGGACTCATCTTGACCATTAGATTGGATAATCTTGATGGTTGAGATCATGACATGTCAGCATGGTAATAATGTAAAGAAATGCATTAATTAATTAAAAATGGTATTTTGGACATATATCAACGTTTACAAAGAACACTACATTGTTCTTTAGAAAGCACAATAGATTAAGAAAAAAGAACACTATGATTGTATACAAAAAGCATCGCAAATTTTGTCTATAAACTGCAAATTCAAAAATTTGAAATGAAACCCAAATCTTCAACAAATCATAACTTTTTCAAATTTTATTCGTTTTGAATGAAATATATATCAAATTAATTACATTCTCAAGATCTACAATTTAAGATACATATTACATGTTTTAAAACGTAATATATATATATATATAATTAAATTAAAAAAATTGGACTGATTTTAGCACTACAGTACTGTGTAAAAAGCACAATGAACCTGGACATATAATTGCACTGTGCAATATTAGATCTAAGGCCAGGATTAGTCCCTAGGTTCACATATAATGACGGGGTTCTCATTTGAACCCAATCCTATATATATATATATATATATATATATATCATTGTTACTATTACTGTGTATATATAGGAAAACTATAAATTATATTTTCAATTGTTTTAAAAAAATACACAAGCAACATGATTACATTTTTGTCTACTCATAATTTGTTTGGCATAAAACCAGGTCCATCGAGAATAAATACGTGTTAACCATACGTGCACCCAACTTATGAACAATAATAAATAACTAAACAATAATTTGAATATAAATATGCAAAAGTTATTTGCCTGATCTTTGTAATAGCTTTTACTATGCTTTCATGCCTGTCGGAGACGATGCACATTCCAGGTCCAGCACCAAATCTTTTGACTTAAGTTGTTCGAAAAACCATTCGTAGGCATATCATTTTCAGAATCTACTACAACAAAAGCAAGGGGGAGAATGTGCCCTTTTTTCATCCTGAGTGCTAGCTTTTAGTAGTGTGCCTCCATATGATGCCTTTAGAAATATTCCATCAATGATAAAAATTGGCCGACAATGCACCCACCATTTTATCGAGGCATACAATGACATAAACACGTACCTAAATTTGTTATTATTCGATTCAATGCTAAGTCATACATTAGAGCCTGGATTTGCCTTCACTACATCATTTAAATAACGAGGTAATATCTTATATGATTCATCTGGTTTGTCTTAAATCTCATTCGTAGCCTTCTGTTTTGGTCATCATGCTTTTTGATAGTTCAGTTTTACACCATGAGCATCCTTCATATCTCTGATTATAGCAGCCGGAGTATACAACGTCTTCGGATTGTAAAAATTATTTTTAATAATATCTCCTTCAATATTTGAAGTGGCTTGGCATTGGTTGTTTATTCTTGTGTCTACATGACAAGTATGAACATTTTCCATCTCTTTGATCTTGAAAAGACTTGTTTTGAAAACACGAGAAGATTTGATAAACCAACCACAAGAAACGTCTATGCATTTGATTTAATATTGCATCTTGCATGACTTCTCCACTTTGAATTGGAATTTTTCGTCAATAGCATAGATCAAAACCTTTTTCAACACTTTGTTATTCTAAAACATCTGCCCAACTTTAATACCATTATCCAAAAATCTATCACCTATTCCACACATGCCCTCGCACTGTTCAAGATTAAGCTTACTATTTATTTCTTCCGCTGCATGTAACATTGATTTCGCCATGATATTTGCAAAATCTGACAAAAATACCTCTGTTTGGTTCGCGTCTACCTCTATGTTGTCTAGCCAAAACCGTACATTTGCATTTGTGATAACGTTATGCATCTTCTGTTGTTTATGCACTTCTTCTACTCACAATGAGCCTAAAAACCCTCTCTTGCACTCATTTTCGAAGTGCATATCGGAAACATAGTGTAATATTTTTCTTTTTGCTTTAATTCCCTGTAAAATTGAAGGCTATTGTTGCACTCGATAGTGATAGGGGATAACCAGGCTTTAGTTGATATTTCATATCTAATGAATCCAACTCAAGATTGATCTTGAACTGCTTTGCAATAATATTTTGAACTCCATGAATATATTTTGGGGATTTATCAAAACTCCAAAAACTTGAAAGTTGGAGTAACTGTTGTCTGAATTCCATATCCAATTATAGTGTACGAATGTCAGCATTGTTTCCATCATGTGATTCTGCACAAAATGACGTAACAAATGAGCACTAACAAATCATAATCATAGTTTGTGATCAACGCAGCCTTTTTACATCATCATAATTTTTTCAGGTAATATCATTGATTAAGCATTAAAGAAATATTTGTTTACATCATATCAATGATTATGCATTCATATAGATTGTTCAGATTAGTAAATAAAACCAATTAAAACAACCAACTAAATTTTGCGAAAACTAATGTTGCCAATATTTATCATATATAATTTATAATATTAGAATTTGAGACAATAGGTAAAAAAAAACTAGTTGACGACTATCCTTAATCAAACCATGAAATAATTATGAAATTAGAGTTCAATATTAGTTACAATGTATTTCAGAATTTATAACTAAATATTGAAGTAATACCGAGTTCAATTTACTTATATTCACAAAATACATAACTGAAATTTGTAATCAGTTCATTTAACATAAATATACTGATATTCTATAATTAACAGTAGATCACGATATCAAAGGGGTAAACTCCTTGTATCATCGTCTTTGATTCTTCTAATAAACACTAAACTTTTGTAACAAAATTGTGTTTTATTACAATTCTAGATTTACTGACGACGATCCTAGTTTAATATCATATCATCAACTACTATGATAAACTATACTTGCAAAAACAAAACCAATAAACTAAAATAATAAAAAAGTCAAACATAAATCAAAGAGTTTTATTTGTCATGTTTTCATTGATATAGATATTCAACCTGAATTCATATCTTATTCGACTATGAATAAAGACTCTTCTGTTGTGTATTTCTTTTCCTCTTCGCCTTGTACGAACAAATTGATGCTTCCTCAATTTTTTTTCTGACTTTAATTTTATATTTAATTTTCCTCCACCAGACACGAACGGTCAGTCGAAGTGGTTCATTCATGGGAAAACTGACTGAGAAGGGAGAAGCAGTTTTGCCGTTTTTTTCTCGTAAATTTGAAAAAAATTGTAGTTGAGTAGGTATATAAATATATTTGTTTTGGATGCATAAAATTGAGTTTTATTCCCTCAAAATAGGTAGTTATGTAAATTACCCGATTTATCTTCTAAAATTGAATTGGTTTTGTTTGCATGGACTTGGAGTTGGACAAAACCTTTTCTTTTATAATTAGAATGATTTTACAAGGGAATAGAAAGTCATAACTCAAAACTCAAGTCCAAATGCTGCTACATTTTTGCCCAAAAGATCAAAAACAAAATTAATTTATGTCAGGCCTCTTTGGCCCATAAATAGTTTTGGATTTTCTGGCAAAATCGAAAATTAATTTATGTCTTGCCAGTGTTTCAAACTAATATCATTATCATAACATGCTGTACTAATTGCCCACTATTGGACATGCGTTCAACGATAGATATTCCTTGCCAAATGAAATTGATTTACATGTTTAGATTACCTTTGTTAGTTATTCTTAAGTAAATATTAATATTATAGTAAAAAGAATTAAACTATAAACTTTCGTAACTTTTTTATATTATTTGAGGCTTTAAAAATGAGATTTATTGAACTTCTTACAAAAGTCTAAGAAATATAAATTAGTTGAAATAAATAAAATGTCCATATATAAGTTCTTAGTATTATTTAGAGAAAAAAATAATTAAAAAACATAAAAATAAAATATAAATATTAATGATTAACATATAAAAATATGGGCGCAAATCCCATGACTATGTGGTGGAGTGGTTGTGAATTAGGTATCAAAAGTAAAAGAATATGGGTTCAAACCCCATGTTCCTCGATATATATATTTTTTTAATTGACACATGTATCATGACATATCAGCAACCATGAAAGTTTCGAACCTAAGTTGGGAGCGACACATGTCAATTAGTCATTCGTAGGATGGCTCCCGAAACTCAAGGTTGTTCAAACCAAGAAATTTTTTAGGTTTGAAATGCATCAGGAGTTGACACATTAGAAACGAAGCGATAAAAACACGACACTTGACAACTAAAATAACGATTAGCTAACAAATAGATTAGGACTCAATATAATCAGTACAATGGGGTTCATAGGGTCTACTGGGGGTGTTGAGAGAATACATAACAATGAAACCTTTATCATGTAAAGTTAATTACTTTATCTCATATTTTACTATTATATATTATTTTTTATTCAATTATATAGTTTTCAAAAAAAAAACTTAAGAAAACAAAAGGAAAAAAATGTTATCGTCAATCACATGTGGTCTAATCTGGATCAAATGTTGGGGTCGCCCGTGTCCTAAACAAGTCACATATAATATAATCCTATATAAAAATATGATCCGTACAAAGTTGCACCTAGAGTAGATGAGCATAGGGTCAAGTAAAAATATAATGATTATGAAAGTAATGTCAATTTTTTGTTCCCGATTTCATATTTTTCATCTTTTTTCATCCTTTCAAATTCTATTTTATAATATTCTTATTCTTTTTTTCACTATCAAACTTATTAAATTATTATTTAATGTTTTTATATTTACTTTAATAGTTTTATAATTTTTAGTTTATTTTTATATGACTTTTTTATTCTTGATTCCATTTCAGATTTAATTATGATTTAATCGTAAATCTTCCTGGTTCATATAGCTTAGTATGAACTTTCAATTTTATTTTCTTATAATCTAGATTCTTTCAGTTTACTTTTTTTTTAACTCTCGAATTTATTATAAGATTAATCATATTTATTTGATTTGTAATTTTATAAGTTTCATTTATAATTTGTTTTGTTTGATTTCTCAGATTTACTAAATTATTATTATTTATAGATTTTTTATTTATAAATAAATTTATGTTTTTATATTAAAAAAGTTATGACTTTTTTTTTGTTATTGAAAATATTGAAATGGCATTTTTTTGAACAAATATTATGCATTTACAAATTATAATCAAAGCACGAATTTGACATAATTATTTTTTCTTGAGGTGATATCTGAGCACGTGTAGGTACAATGAGTACACCGTAGAATTACCCAACGAAAAAAGTGAACCTATTACTTTTTGATATAAGAACAAATAAAATACTTTTTTTAATAAACATATAAATGGATACTCAAGTAATAAAAGAGTTCCCGAGAATTGAGAAAAATTTAAGCTAACTCTTTGTTAACAAGGGTAATTTACGTGTAATCATCGTACATAAATGAACAATTCTAAGTAATTGTTTAATAAATAAAAAAATTAAAAGAAAACTTAGAATTGAAATAAAATAATATAATTAACATCTTAGAATATTTTGAAACTAAATCAAAATATATAAATTATAATTCACTTATAAATAAACTTATTAAGTTTGGGAAAAACATAGAACATGAAAGTATTTAAATAAATATTATAATTCACTTATAATAAATTTGATTTTTAGTAAGTATTTATAATTATAATATAAAATTTCATATACATTTACCTAAATTCGTTTTTTCCATATTAAAGTATAATTTGGTAATTGTATAATTATAATAATATAAATTATTCAATAAATAATAAGTACAATTGGTACAACTGAATTGTATTTACTTTTCAATTGTACTAATATGGATGAATGTGATTTAGTTATAAACTAATCTAATGATAAATATTGAGTATTTGCGAATTGGTTGGTACAAATGGTACCAACAGTTAGAATGCCCTAATTTGAAAATGGTTAGAGTTAATTGAATACTATTGGCTTTTTATGAAACCAATGGGAATTACAGTGATTTTCAAATATTTTGCATTCTTAGGATAAATTGTTGATTCAAGATGAGGACTGCTATTACATCTTCTACTATTACTATTACCAATACATCTCTATTTTATATATATCAATTATATGGATGGAATATATATATATATATATGTATATACGCGCGCTAATTCTAATTAATTAATATTGGTTGTTACCATTTCGATTTTCGAGTTTGGAGAAAGTAATGAGATACAAATGATGCTTTCGTGAAAAGAAAATATATAGTGATACCAAATATTATCACCAATTATTATCAACTTGTTATTAAAAGATTCTCTTCCGAAATCTTGGTGTGAATGACAAATTCATATTTGTTGCCACTAATTAACAGTATTGGTGTCAAAATAATATTTTCACCATTTTCTTGCAGTAATGACAAAATATGAGATTGTTATGAAAGAAACTTGTTGTGGCACTAAATGTCGTCACCATTTTATACGGAGAATATAATGACAGAATATAGTGTTGTCGCAAATAAAAACTTGTTGTAACACCAATCATCGTCATCAGTTAATATAAGTTTGTCATCGAAAGGTTTCTCTCCTAACTGATTTGTCGTTATTCCATTATTGTGACAAATTTCATAATCGTCATCAAATATGTGAATTAGTGACAAAGATTTAGAAACGGTGACAAAAATAAATATTGTCGTAAAAATATATTTTTCAATTACAAGAATATTATTCATCACTATTGATTAACATATTATGACAAGAATTCATTTGTGGCAAAGAAAATCGTCACAAATGTATGATTTCTTGTAGTGAAAAATGATAAGTATGTCTATTTGATCAGCCCGTGATTAGACTTTTTCCCTTTTTCCCATTTTATTAATAAGAGGTATTGCGCCACAATATATATATATATATATATATATATATATTGGGTTGGGTTCCAGTGAAATAGGTATGTGGGTAAGAAATGAGAATGAACCTCAACCACTGAATTTGAGCATGATGATGTCATCATATTAGCTTAGAACCTTTAGATTTATTAATACTGATGCCATAATTAATTTATTAGTTATTATTTTATATTTAAAAAATTCCAAAAAAAAATCTCATTTTTTTTTATTTTTCGTATATTGAAATTTCGATAATTTATATTGTGCAATTTCTCATGCACTATTGTACATGAACTCAAGTACTATTGTGCATAAATATTAAAACTACATATGATATCATCAACCTACTTAATATGAACATATTGTTAGAGAAGTGTATAATAGTGTAGTCAAAATGCACAACAGTGTAGAAAAAATGCACAATAGTCATTTAACTTTTGATCATTAGTTTTATGTCATGCATATTTGTGCCACTGAAAATGCACAATAGTGTTAGTGAAATTGCACAATAGCGTTAGTGAAAATACACATTATTGATGATTATTACAACATCAGTCCATGACATGCACAAAAGTGTGACTAAGCATGGACAATAGTTTCACTGAAACATGCATAAATAGTCATCTTTTTATTTTGGAGATTTGAAATTACAAATTTGAATTGATGTAATGACAAATTATAACATCAATCAATGATAATTGCAATATTAGACATGCAAAACATTGTAATCAAAACACACACAATAGTATATTTGTCTTTATATATATATATAGGTTTTGATAATAATATAACTGAAAATGCACAACAGTGTTACTAAATATGAACAATAGTGTATGAGAAGTTGCACAATATAATTTATTAGTGCATCAAAACTCTCGCTGAAAACGGAAAAAAAAAATAAAAATTTGAAGTCCCATGAAACATGCACAATAGTACAACAGAAAATACAAAATAGTGTTACCGAATATGCACAATAGTACATGAGTTGCACAATATAATTTATTAGTGCATTATAACCCTCGCTGAAAACGAAAAAAAATGAAAATTTTGGATTTTTTTTTAATTTTCTTTTTAATATTTTTTTTGAAGTTTCTTATTTAATTTAATTAATATATATTAAAATAATAATATTTATGATATCATCATTATCAAATATGATGTCATAATAATTACCACTATCAAACTTATTGGCCAGAAAGCAAAGGTATAAACAACTATATGTTCACAAAACAAAGCGTATGGTTCACAAAACAACTTCTAGGAGGAAATCTTTGCAAATTTATAACATTTTCCCCTATTAATATTATTTAACTTTTCCCCGTGTGAACTTAAAATGCTTGCCAGAATCAGATTCCTACACCCTGCGCCACTAATATGTCTAATTATTCTTATCTTCAAACTCTAAATTCCAACAGCTTATTCTCAAGTCTTCACCTCCCAACTCTTCCAAGATTTTTTTTTTTTTTTTAATAAAATCTGTCCATGTACAGATTTCAACCTTTACGAAATATCATGTGAATGAACGGCACTGGCCTTCGAAAGGGTTCATTTGAATGGATCAACGAACAGCAACAGTGCCTAGAAGTAGCAGATTATCGTCTCACGACAAGAAGATTTTGGCCATAGCGTTAGCGATTCTTGCTGTACTCTCTCCTCTTTACATTGATCGTAGGTCGATGCCTGAGCCAGATATTGACGAAGAACCAATATACTTCTCTTCATATCTGCCCCTATTGCAGCTCGCTCTTATGACGGCCATAGCCATTTCTGCTTACTTAGAGCGCGGTTTTACCAGGTTGGACCCTTACTGGATTCATCGTGTTGGTGGCTCGTCAACTGGGATTATTGTCGTCTTAATCATCCTTAGTTTGGTTTTGATGTGTAAAGCTACTGAGGTTCATCGGTTTTGATTTTTGCTTAAAACACTAAAATCGTGATATCAGGTTCAGTCTTCTATGTATCTTGTTCATGTATGTACCCATGTTTTTGAGTTAAAATCTTTGAAAATAAATGAACATAATTGCAGAAAGTGCCACTGGGTTTAATCTATTTACGAAAAACACTAGTTACCTCTCAAAATTACAAAGACCCCCCTCAAGTGTTACAAACACTCCCTTTAGAATTATATTTAGCTACAAATCCCCTCCGAAGGGTGCAATTTGTAACATAAAGACAAATGTTTAAAGAGTCATTTGTAATTTTAAATTATAATTGAGTTGTTTTGTAATTAGGCCAAACCTCGCAATTATTGTAATTAGCCAACAAAATTAACTCTAATTATTTTTCAAAATTACACAATCCCCACTCCCTGAGATTTGCATTTCCCTAATACACCTTTCCTCTGGGACCAATTTGTAAAATAGAAATAAATGTTAAATAGATATTTGTAATTTCTTTTATTTTGTATAATTAGCCCCAAAGAAAAATAGTACCACAATGTAGGAAAGAAAATCATGATGACAAAAAATTTGCCACCCTATAAAAGTATTTCCTAAAAAGCACCAAGAAAAATTGTTATTGTCAAAAGGTTACACACAAATCAAGAAATACACATTTTAACACAATGCAAACTCGCTCTGATTTTAAACTTCACTGCGAAGTTGGCAGCGGCGAATAGCGTAAGAGCACGCCCTCAGGTTCAAGCAAGTTCGCATGATCCAATATTGGCGTCAAATTTAGCCCAATTATCCTCACATCTGGATTGGAGTGTCCATTCAGAAACACATTTGTAATCTGGGAAAAAAAGAGCATATGCAGAGTATCATTTATCAAACTTTTTTAATATAGTTACGAGATATTATATTGTTGACGGTTATATATACCTGTCTACAACCAAAGACTTTGAGAAGCTTCAGTGATAAGCAACTATCGACAATCAATCCTAAAGCCTCATTAGTAATCTTGCGACACCATGATATATCCAAACTTAACAACTTTCTAGAACGTTTGGCGAGTGACAAGGCAACGTTTGGTCCAGCCTATTTTCAGCAAAAGAGATGGAAGATATATATAAGGTGACGTACAATGATTTATAAAACAACCAAAATGTGGCTTAGTTCCCAAAAAAAATACCTTTGTCATATGATTGAGTAAAAGTTCAGTCAACGACTCTCCAGAGCTTTCAATGTATGCGGCCATAGCCTCATCGCTAACAAGCAGAAAAATAAAAAAGCCATATTAAATCCCGATCCGAAATAAAGAGAAAACAAGAAAAGGATTAAAAAAAGGAAAGAAAATAAGGAAGAAAAATGGGAAAAAAGAGAATTAAGAAAGGAGGAAAATGTTTATCATAAAACAGTTTGCTCAACTAAACATTAATATGATCAAGTCAAACCAACTTCCATGGCCGGACTAATATGCATCACACTGTTTATTAAATGTTTAAACTTATATATTGAATTAACACTTAAATTGAATGTGTTATCTCCTCATGGTGCATTTCACGCTATCGTTCATAACCATGCAAGAATCTTAACCCGTGAAAACCTCATAGTGTTACATGATGTAAGATGAAATGCAGAAATAATAATAATAATAATAATAATATTATTATTATTATTATTATTAAAAGAACAACCTGAATTCATTGCGGCACAGTTTAAACTTTCGGATCGATCTACAACCATTGGCAATATACTCCATTCCCAGATCCGTCAAGTTAGGCAGGTTTGAAATGTTCAACGAACGCAAATCAGCACAATTGCTACCAATGGTTTTAAGACAACAATCAGTCAATTTTCTGCAGTCAGCATGAAAGTAAGCAACAGTCAGAACCCCCAAAACAAAAACAAAAACAAAAAAAAGCATAAATCACTAAACAGGACTTAAACAAACCGAAAATTACATGCAATCAGCCAAATCAAGCTCCTTAATATTACGACCGCACACAGTGACCATTTCATTGATAAATTGATCAGTTATGCTGTGTATGCCCGCAACCGATAACACTTCCAGACACGTAAACTTCTTAAACGCAGTTAAAATCAGCATCGGGTTTATTTTCTGACAATCATCTATAAACAGCTCCCTCAAATTTGATCCCAAAAAATCAGCTATTAAGTTGACCGCGTTAGCGGTCAAAAGTGAACAGTGGCCCAAATTAATAGACTGTAACGAAGGTGCTGAGATAATAAGGTCTTTAAGCCCACTGTCCGATAAACGACAAGCGCCTCTGAGTGACACAATAGCTAAACTCGAAAAACTAAATGAGGAATTAGATAATACATCCTTGAACGCAAAATCGAGCATGCATTGCCCACAGAGATCGAGTTGAAGAACCTGCATACATATTATAAATCATTAATAATAGTTTGATTCACCACAAAAATCGCAGGCATAACATGAATCAACAGTCTCAGAAGCCAGCAGGAGAAACAACGGTATATAAAACACAAACATATTGGAGGCACACTCCTTTCAAACCTCCTAACCGTTGGGCAGATCCTCTAAAACTAAATCTTGAAAAAAAAAAATTAAAAAAATACCAAAAATTAGAAAACCCAACTAACAACTAAAATAAAAAATAAAAAAGCCTAAAAAATTAAGGAAATAAAAAAACTGAACCTACAAAAACACCTCTTAAAAAAAACTAAAATTTGGAAAATCCTAAGAAAAACTTAACTAAATAAGAGCCCTAAAAAACTAAAACTGGGACCCTATCCATTAGGCGGTTTGACACAAGTTTTTATGAACAAACTGAAGTAACAAAACTACACAACGGTTCATAAAAGCAAGAGGCAATATAGAGAGTGCAACCTAGTCCCAACTTTTTAAGCTCACGACAATAGAAAATTAGGCACATTGTGTTCAATTCCATCAGCTACAAGGATACACATACGTCAAGCGAGACATTGACAGCCTCTTCACTTCTTCAACCACAAGGCAAGTTATCAATATAAGATGACAATAACCAATATGTTCATGAAAAATATAACGGATGCAAAAAATTGTAATATTACACTATAATAACTTCATATCCATAGAAAGAAAGCAAGAAAATGTTACCCTCAAATTTTCTGTCCGACAATTCCCAAACGTCTCCCGAAATTGTTTTTCAGTTAGCCACGAGCAATTCTTTAACCGTATCTCAGTCGGACATTTTTCTACAAGAAGGTTCATAACATGAACACTCATTTTACTCGTATCACACAACCTGCCAACAAGTCTCTCACGGAGATTATCTGGCACAAGTTCAAGCGACACGATCCACTCAGCATTTTCAGCAAGAGCTTTCAACGATAAATCGAGCAGCGAAGGAACAAAACGGGCAGTGGCGCTTATATCCTCATTTTCTTTCGCGGGCTTCCAATCAATCAACTGCCAGGCCGCCGCTCCTCGTTTCGAAGCTCTTTCTCTCACCATCCTAAGAGAATCAGAAAACGGGCCGGGACAATTTCCTAATTCTTGTTTCTGACTAGATGGCTCTTTAACATTACTCTGATCTTCTTGAAAGTTTGTACGGGCAAATCGTTTAGCAGTTTCTTTCCAAGATTCTTGGAATAAGTTGTGTCTAAATCTGAACGCTTCATCAGCTTGTCTAAATGCTCTTTCAGCCATTTCAGCCCCCACAGGAAACTCGGGCTCGCCAAGCCCAATTAAATCATCATCATCATCATCACTGTCGATCAACAAATGCAAGCCAATTGGTGGGCTCTGTGCTCTGAGCGATAACCAAGAATCGTCAACAACATTAGCTTTCCCTTTTTCTTCCCTGGTAAATCGCCTCATACCATCTAAACTACTTTCACCGACAATGTTATACATCCCAATCATTCCTAATCCAAGGCTCAAATGATCCAACCTATCATTAGGCATCCCTAGTTCTATTTGTTTGCCCTTTGCATTATTGTAACCACAAGTATAACCTACAACCTCCACCTCATCACCGCTACCATCCGACTCGATATTGATGACATCTACGCTTTTCTTACTAATCGCGGGCAGGTTAAGATTGAACACTAAACCTTTTTGCTCTTCCTCGTTGCCGAAATTCAAATCGGAATTCAAATCAAAGTCCCAATTATTGGACTTGTTTAGACCACCAAGACTAGGACCTTGAAAGTCATCAGAAACTAGATCTCCAACAGTGCCCCCGTTTTTATCTACTTTTCCACAAACCCTTTTTTCCTCATTTTCATTTCTATCTAAATCGCCACAAATCTCATCATTCCCATTGGAGAATCTAACTTTCTTTGACCCCGAGTTTTCACTGTCTAAATCAACAATCTCACTCTCCCTCTTCATTTCAACGAATCTCACGACTGAACACTACACTATTCAAAGAAAATTCAAAACCCGGTGTTTTT
>BMAC01000604.1:443525-475484 GCA_014905375.1 Phtheirospermum japonicum | reverse complement strand
GCACTATCCGCAACCTCTCGAGTTGGCGTTAAATTAATCTAGTTTAGTTCTTTAAATTCGTAGTTAATAAATCTCATCAAAATTCCCCCCATTTGTGTGTGTTATCTGAAATTGAACAAAACTGTTTAAGAATTCCGATTGTATGTTCCTCGAGAGACGACTCGAGTCAATTTGCCAACCTACGCGCGACCCCGTTCTCTTGCGGGCAAGCTTTTGAATTTTTGACACATTTTCATAAGTAGGCAACCAAAAAGCTTGAATCAACGTCTTCGATGAAGTGGAAGCTATTCCCTCGCCATCGAACATCAACTTTCTTACGGTTAAACTCTCACCATCCAGCTCCATGACTTCGACTTTTTTAATAGGAGCAGTAACCTCGCTCTCGGAACAGGCGTCCTATTCAATTGTTTAGTTTAAAATCAATCAATGCATGTAATTAAACAAACTATGATTTTTATTTGATTTTCAAAACTACAAATGTTCCACTAAATTACCATTCCATTATCGGTCTCCTCCCTTTGATTCAATATCAAAAAGTCTGATTCCTTCAACAAAATAAAATGATAGTTGAATCACGAAACGTTTTCAAAAAATTTCAAACTTCTCAAAAAAATTAAAAAAAGTTGATAGACTTTACTATCAATCAAAATCTATAAATTTTAAAATTAGGCTAACTCACATCCTCCTCGACGTTCTACTTGTTGTATTTCGCTACTAAAGATTTCTCAGTAATCAATCGCACAACTAAAAATGCATTCATTATGAATTTGGCCCATATTGACCTTCACCTTAAAAGAAAACTGTTTGATCAATGAGTTTAAGCAAATCTTCGGGCAGATCTTCATCGGTGCGATTCTACATTGCCAAAAAAGACCATATTAAATTTGTATACTACTGCTAATTAGTTTATTCTATTTTTAATAAGTTGTCGAATGCAAAAACCTCTCTCTAAAATCTAATTAAAATTTATGTCCTACCTCCAAAAATTCAACCTGAAGGTCATGGCAAGATCTTCCAATCAATTTTTCAGCCTCCCGATCCCAACATGGCAGGGATGCGTTAGCCGTGGAGTCTAAGACTTCAATCCTTACATTTTACCTTCATATCAAGAAAAACACGATATTAAATAATTGTCTAAAAGATTAAGTATTGGGTCAATCATTTATTTCATTAACTTAATTTATTACCTAAACACGCCTGAAGAAATCTGTCTCATGCATACCCCGCACTTGAATTGATTCTCATCCTCCTCAAGCTTTCTATGGCACTTTGTGCATGCATTATACCACCAATCATCGATAAATGAACTAATTATCGCACATATCCAAAATGTGCATGACTGCATTTAAAACAGCACTCTATTAAAAAACTAAATATTAAAAATAAAATCTAAGAACAACACAACTCTTAAATAATTGTACCTCTTCAACTGTATACAAATAACCGACCGGATGGAAGTCGACATTGTCAGAGGCAATCTCATCAACTTCACTACGTGAGAGTGTTAAACTACCGCGGCTAATACTCTTCGTCGGATTATTAAACCCCTATGGAATTCTGTATTTATTGAAATTCAAATTTTAAAATTTATTATATAAATAATAAATACAGTTTTATCAAACACTAATCGAATTAATCATATTTCAGAAAATATACCTGCTTTTAAAATCGACAATTTCCTGCACCGTACCGGAAGTAATCAACTTCGTCACCTCAAACGAATTTGATAGAGTAACGGTATCTATAATTATAAAATTAAAATTATTTTTTGTTTCAATTAGACAATAAATATAAATATACAATAACATTAACACAAGTTTTAGTTTTAAAACCACACAAAAACTTTCATTTAATCAAACAGAAATTGTTAAAACTTTAAAGTACAATAGAATTAGTGTTTATTTAATCAAGTCTGACAATATTCTAAATGATTAACGAATGTTATAATTAAATTCTTTCCAAAAATTAAAATTAAAAAAAATATTAAAAAAATAGAATCTAAAATCATTGAAATTAATGGAATCTAAAAAAAAAATGCGAATTTAAAAACCTTCTCGGAATAAACAGAATCTAAAATCTGTTAAAAATAAACAGAATTTAAAAACATAAAATAAATAGAATTTAAAAATTAAAAAAATAAAACATGCTGAAATTGAAAAATAGATCAGAATAATAATACGGAATAAAAAAAATTCAATTAAAAAATAATTATATTATTACCTCTATAGACCTTTGCACGACACATTTGCAAAATCATCACCGGAGGTTCCACGGGCAGACCACTGTTGAAAGTCAAGATTTGGTCAACATATTCCCCCCAAAGAGTACAACTTAAGCGAACGACCACTATAATACCAAACAATATCAAAAGATAATTATTAACTCCTATATATTCCTAATTATATATAAAACAATCCAAACAAAAAATTTATGAAATAATGAATTATATGCTAAATCATATAACTGAAAATTAGTCTTCGAGAATAATCTCAATCAATCTTGCTCGATGTCCTCCCATCAATTTTTTCTCCTGCAAGTTACGAATTTCCGCCACCTTTACAATTACATCTACAATAAGAAAATTAACTAAATTAGTAAAAAAAAGACCGAATTTGTGTATATTTGTTATTATTCAAAAATATTAAGAAACTAACTCGTCAACTTTGTTAACGTCGGTCAGTGTTGATAAAGGTCGAAAATCAAACACGTAAATGGGGAAAGAATCCTCCTTCACGTCAACTAAAATTATTTTCGCATGGAAAACAATTTTGAATTTGGCTATCGTGGTGCGGAACTTGTCGGTGTTGTTCTCTACATAATAGTTTCTAATCGCATAAACGCGACCTTCAACTATTTGATTTTCAAACAATTTGACATTGATCTTTTTTGTAACCCCAGTAATGCGTCTTCCCTGTTTTAAAGTAATTAGATACAATTTATTTTAATTCAACACATTAATTGACTAATAATGAGTAGGTAACACGAACCTATGTAAAACTCTATATAAAAATAAAATCAGATCCAAATAATTACCTCTGAATCATGGAAAACGATTTCCATATAAGTTTTTGATCCTTTTCGTTGAATCTGGATCTCGCAAAAAATCCAACGACCCTAAGCTTAAGTGCCTTCTTGTTTGTACGGTCGATGTCTTTCGTTAGTCCAAATAGCGGAGGCATTGTCCCAAAAACCCTAACTGCCCAGGTTTTGAAAAAAGAGAGAAAACAAAGATACATTCGGAAGAGAATGAAATTGTTTTTTGCAAATAATAGGACTCTATATTTATAGGGTGACTTGCGTGAAACCCTGAAGTTTGTATATTTGGAATTTTGTTTAACCTAGAAAAGAACAGATTTCGTATCCCTTCATTATAGACAATGCATCTGTTTTTTATATTTTTGTAGATTTTTTACGTGGTTTTTGGAATTAAAAAACTGTTATGCTTAATTGTCCACAAATAAAATATCTTTAATTTGACTAGAAAATAGTATGCAATCTAATATTTAAAGAATAACACGTCTATTAGGGTATAAACAATTATGCAATATGATATTTATAAAAATAATATAATATTATCTTTAGTTGCCTAATTTACAAAGATTTTTACAATCTCTTGATTTTATTCTCTTGCTTAAAGATGTCTTTTTTTAACGTTTATTATAGGTCCTGCATTAGAAAACATCTTTTCAATAAAAAGTCTGATTTAATGTATTTACCTTTTTTAGGATTCTAATTCTGCAAGAGAATCAGATTGAATCAACTACCTATTTTTTCAAAGACCATACGTGTGAACGATACTTGATTATTTGAAGCTTAATTGTGCAATGAGATCAGATTTTAGAGTTAATTTCGGTATGCTCTATTGTGTTATTGCCAAATTAGGTATATTTAGGGCCTGTAATTTAATTCATTTTCATGCTTTATTTTTCTTTATTCTTCTTTATTCGGGCTCTGTGACTAATTTTATTTTTATGTTTCTTTTATCATGCTTGCTTTTATATGTTATTTTAATTGAAAATCAGATATATATGGCTAACAATCTGAAATATATTATAAGATATATAAAATGGAAAAAACTCATTTTATATGCCTACAAAATATGTAATTCAGAGACTCATACAGATCTGAATTAAAATCATCAAACAAATTTGTTAACAAATTGGAAATAATAATAAATGGTATTCCAAAAATATGTAATTCAAATATTTCATACGTATTTGAATCAAAATCATCAAACAAATTTGGTAACAAATTGGAAATGATAATAAATTGTATCCTAATTTATTGCCATAAAATTCGAAATTCAGTGCCCCCTATTAATCCACAGAAACCACACGCATGCAATTTCAACCCGTGTTGATAAGTCAACAATAGTGGTTGTGATATTAAAATTAAAAAGAAAAAAAAAACAGTGGCTTTGCGCCAAAAAAGTTTCTTTTTGGGAGAAAGAAGTTTTGGAGGGAACCAAAACAATTGTCTCATATAGCCAGTACTATATATATATATATATATATATATATATATATATATATAGAAAATGTATAATTTGAACTTATGAACTTATATTCATATATTTTCAACTTAATTAAACAATATAATACATTAAGATCATTGGATTTATTTTACTTTGAAATTGATAGTTAACTCTCACTAACAGTCTATCATAATTATTATAAAATATTAATTTATTTTAATATCTAGTGTCAAAATATAATTTTTTATTTAGTCTTTAATGGAAATATATAAAATATCCATACTTTATTTCTCATTATTAACGGTCTACGTCAAGATATTTTTGTCCAAATAAATCGGCCAAATGTCACGTTAGGCTAGGTAGCTTTAGCGCATTAGGTGGGTGAAAATCGAATTGACTATAATAATTTTATAAGTGCTTTTAATCATAATGTAATCATAGTTTTATTTGTTTATTTAAATAGTCAATTTAATTGAGTATTCTCAAATTCTAAAAAAAAACTTCATGGATTGTCTTAGGTAATAATTTAATAAGATATTAAAATCTTGATGAATCAATATTCTATTAATATCTTTTTGTTCATCAATTTGTACAAATGTAATTGCGAATTGCTCTTGTCATTGTAAACTCGAGCAAACGAAGGATATAGTGACAAGAAATAAAAATAAAAATATGGATGAACGATGAAGTATCATTATAGACAATAACTTTGTTATGTATCATTGAAATGCCTTTGAATATAACATAAATTGTATTGGAACTATATTAAATTCAACTATATGTGAAGATTATTATGTTATATAATAACCTTATAATATATCCAGTATTAAATATATAATTATTAACAATATTTTATTAAATATAAATATTAGTAGTTTATTTTTCACTATTAGTAGCATTCATTGTAAACTCAATATATAGTAGTTTAAAAGCAATTACGATCAATTTGGTATTATATTACAGTGTGTGTGTAAAATTAAAAAATAGTTACATAAATATAGAATTCTAAATAATAATTTAATAATTCTTATAATGAAATAAATAATTATCGATACTAAATTAAGAGTTAATGCAAATATAATTACATTTATACACTTACTTGATGTAAGAAAAATATAATCAAAACTAAATGAGGGAATAACAAAATTAAATTATAAATGATCTAATGTAATGGTTCTAATAGAATTTTTAAATTTATTGACTAAATATTATTGATTAGCATATATGGATTACAAAATCCATTCAATTGTATTTTAATTTTTAAGTTCTATGAATTTCGGTATAACTATAGTATCCTTGATTTCATGATTCTCATGGAATTAATTAAATAGTGTATTTCTATGAAATTCTATGGATGTGAGATTTAATAATACATTCATATAATCTTCTACAATATTTATTATGATCTATTATATTTCACCTGGTTTCCAATATCTTATATTATTTTTTGAAATTCTCATGTTTTTGAGTATTTCGACATTTTAAAATATATTGAGTCATTACTTAACATTAAAATATACTTTTTATTTAACTAATTTATAATTTTTATATTTTATAATATTTCTAAGTTTTTTTAATTTATTAAATAAATTTTAAATAAAATGTACAATATTTATAACTGACATTGGAAATAAATAAAATAGTCAATTTTAGTTGCCATCTTATTTGTTTATTAATGATTTTATTGAAAATTTTACATATAAAATGGGAAGTAAAATTGACTATTTTATTCATTTCCAACGTCAATTATACATAATTTCCCATTTTATTAAATATTTATTTAATAAATCCAAAATCAAAAAGCTTAAAAATGTTATAAAATAATAAAGTAAATATAAAAATTATGAAGTCAGTTAAATAAAAAATGTAATGTAACTCTAAACAATTATTCAATATATCTTAAAATGGAAAGATATCCTAAAACATAGAAAGTTTTATGAAGTCATATAAAAATTATACATAATATTTGGAAATTATACAAAAATATAATAGATATAATGAAATTGGTAGGATCATGTAAGTGCATGTTAACTCTCAAGTTCATACAATTTCATAAAATTCATAAAAATACACCATTTAATGAAATCCGTGAGAATCATGAAACTGATGATAATAGAATTTTATAGAATTCATATAACTTAAGATTGAGAATACACTGAATGGATTTTAAGATCCATATAATACTCATTATTAATTATTTAGTCAATTTAAAAAAAATTATTAAAATTATTATATTAGATGATTTATATATATATTTTTATTCCCTCATACAGTTTTGATTATGTTTAGGTTACATCAAACAGGCTTGTAAATATAATTATATTTGCATTAATTCATAACTTAATATTGATAATTATTTGTTTATTATCAAACTTATCAAATCATTATTTAGAATTTTTATATTTATGTAACTATTTTTTGAATTACATATACATGTGTGTGTGTGTGTGAGAGAGAGGGAGAGAGAGAGAGAGAGAGAGAGAGAGAGAGAGATACTAAATTGATGTAATTTCTTTTAAAGTACTACACATTGAGTTCACGACGAACGTTATTAATAATGAAAAATAAACTACTAATATTTATATATTTAATAAAATTTTGTTTATAAGTATATTATTAACACTTGATATATTATAAGATTATTATATAGTAGAATAATATTCTTATATGGTTGATTATAATATAATTCCAATAAAAAATATGTTACATTCAAAGTTATTTTAATGATATATTAACAAAGGTATTTTCTAATAATGAAACTTCACCATTCATCCATAATTTTATTTTCTTTTTTAACATGTCCTTCATTGCTCAAAATCTACGATGACAAGAGCAATTGCAATTATATTTGTACAAATCGATGACCAAAAGTATATTAATAGAATATTGAATCAAGACTTTAATATCTTGTTAAATTCTTGCTTAAGGGAATTCATATAGTTTTTTAAAGAATGTGAAAACAATCAATCAAAATCAAATAAAACTATAATTATATTACCCTTAAAACGCTTATAAATGTAAAAGGAAAAGTATAATAGAAGAAGATACAAAGAAGACGAAGAAGACAATAGAAATTAGAATTCTCTTATTCATCAAAGACTCCCTTTATATAGGGTATCAAAGTACATGTTCCATAATACATAAAGATAACAAATACCTAAATTGTCCTACATCAGTTACTTATTGACGAAGGCACACTAATTGTGTTTTTCCTTCAACACTCCCCCTTGTGCCAAGCCAAATGGTGAGATGGTGTTTTATTGTTGCCTCGTTAAAACCTTGCCAAGTAACAAAACCCAATGGAAAAAATAAAACTTGGTCTAAGGAAAAAGAGTACAACACACCTATGTTGAGACTCCCCTTAAAGTCTACACCTCTCTTTGATATGTACATCTATCAAGAGAACTTTGAAAGTCTTCACTTCCTCAATTTACTTGATTCTTGAGAAATTGCATAGTTGTTGGTTGTAGAAGAGTTGTGGTGATATTACTCGTATTATCACATTTTCTTCAGTGATAGAGTTCAAACTACTATCATCAGATATATGAATGATCATAACATTTATCGTTGATAATCACGAACTACTACATGTATGATAACGATCTCTTTACATGGATCGAATGAGTAACCAACATCAACAATACTATTTGGTATTTCACAGTAGGAAGTAAACTCAACATTTTCTATAGGGATTACAAGACCATCTGCAGTCCCAATTATATTTATGAATGGGAAATATAAACTCGCGTCAATGGTTTCTTTTAGGTATCAAATTACATTTTGATTCCATTCAAGTGACATTGCGCTTTCTTGAGTTATATCAAGATAACAATTTTAAGAAAGTAATATTTGGTCAAGTGTATTATTAATGGTACAATAATGAGCATATTGTACGTAGGTAGAGAATTTCAGCTCACTCCAGCTCTTCGTCATTCCAATGACGAAGTTGATATTTTCTTATATCTTCACTTTGACCAATCATAGGAGTCCTAACATATTGCACTTATCCATATTTAATTGCCTGATCATCTTTTGGATATATTCAAACTGTAGAATTTAGTATTCCACAAACTCGGTTTTAGTTTAAAGCCTTAACATGACCGAGTTTTCCCATGGATCATTATCTCAAATTAAAATTTCAAATAACTAGCGATATGTCTTATTTAATTAAGAGTATATATTATGTTCCTTTCATCGACATATACAATCATAATTGCAAATTTGAAACTTATTTTATTTATAAATACGCAAGGGCATAGATTATTTTTTCCCAATCAAGTAGTCACTTAGACGGTTATACCACATCCATCTGAATTATTTCATTCCATAAAGTGAGTGTTTTAATTTAATTCAAGTATATATTTGCATCTCATGGCTTTATTTTTCTCATTTCGCTTTCTGACAAAATTTTGTTTATGTCCTAAAGGCTTTATAGTTGGTGAGGTTAGCACTACCAAACCAAACACCTATCTTGTTGTCAGTGAATTTAGTTCTACCTGGATTGATTCTTTACAATAGGTCAATTTGCTCACTATTGACATTTCAATAGAGCGTGGTTCGATACTATCATCAATGTGTGTGGAAGATCTTTCCATCAACTCATATAAACTCACATTTTACATTGAGATTTCTTTATTCTCTGGAATCATATTAAACATCGGAGCGTCCTCCAGTAATGATTCATGGACATAAGTATAATCAGAGATAATCTCATGAGAGTCATTATCTTCATTGATGACTAATTAAATTTGTACCATACGTGCCCTCTTACTCCTTGGGCGAGTATTGATCGAACCAAGTGTCCTCCCCCTATTCCTTTTGGGAGTCACGACCTCAACCACACCTCCACTAAGTATGGTTGCAATGTCTTAATCTTCGAAATTGTGCAGTCTATGGGGACTTTTAACCTTGCAGACACATTTGCAGCTGGTATATATATGATCTCGTCACTTTAGAAATTGAGTCTTCTATACTTTGAAGATCAATTGTTCACTTTACTTTACTTTCACGTTAAATTGTGAAATGCAGGGATCATAATGAGACATAGTATGAAACTATTCCTGTCGTTCCATTAGAAAATACTTTTTCTTATCTCCCCCTAACGACGGGGAGACTGTCTCATTAGAGTGACAAACTCGCTAATTTAGCGATAAAGATATTGTCTGTCAAAGGTTTCAAATAGTGGATGACTGTTAGAGATTCATATCTAACATACATACTTAATCGTCTTTAAAAATACATATGAATGCGCTGTGGGGGCGCAATAGGCACATATACTGCTTAATCAAATATGCGTAGATATGAATTATCAGGCTTATATCCAGTTACCAACTGGTACGCAAAGTATCTGGTTAGCAGGGGTTCATAAACGAATAAGTAAGAGTTGCGTGCAATATTGCATAACCCTGTGCAGAGACAATATATGAGTGCGCATAAATATTGTCTTAGTCACCATCTATATTCTTTGTGATGATGTCTTCTTTGAGACCTTATTATATATGCACATTAGGGTACAAGATCCAGTACATCGATCTTTATTAAAATGCAATAGACATCAAGTACTTTTGATGTAAACTCTCTAGCATTACGAGATTGAGTGCTTTATAAGGGTGGTGAGTCCTCAATTATATTAAATGTGCTAGAAATTTTGCAAATGCAACATTTTTATGGACAATACGTGCTGAAGCATCGACTAAAACTATAAAATACTTAAATGATCCGCATTTTGAATGGTCATGTCCACATGTATCACCAATTATCAATTATAAGAATGAAATATTATACTTTGTATCTTTAGCAAATGCAGGTCTCAATCCTACAATTTTGCTAATGAACAAGTTTTGAAATAATGAGTGATGTATCTTTGAGATATGAATGTATGTAGTGCTCCTAGTACTTTAGAATGCACTAGCTGTAATGTAACAACATTAGTTCGACACTATACTGTGCATCAAGTTTCTATCTCGTTTTGTGTTTCACTCAAAATAAAAGTTGTCCATATTAATTTCTTATAATATGGACCATCATATCACGACGACCAAAGAATCCATGCCAGTCGTGTCAAAACTTGAATGAGTCAGTGTCCAAAAGTTCTTTGTTGGTCATATCTTATGATTCAATAATCAAAAAGTAGTAAAGTAAGATTACTAGATTGACTCTAAAGCGTGCTTTCTTCCACATAAATGAAAGGTATAGTTCCATTCTCATAATGTACTTCATAATGATAATCATCAGCATGAATATCATCAAACTTAACAAGGTTCATTTCTCTCTTGGTCCATACTGAGCTTTTATGACTTTAATCAATGTACCACTAGGCATCAAGATTTTGTCACATATAAACATCAATTCAGTGAATAATTATCTATTCGTCGACAAATTCTCACATTATTCAGAGATATTTGAACGAAATACTTTTCATTCTAATATTTTACATTATTTGTCATATATGTTACATTATATCTAATAGTTTACTCATGAACCTTGTATGTGAATGTATGGTAAATAAACTCAATTACATTCAATGCTTTAGAATGAAATGCAAAATTTACCAATAAGCCAAAAATAAATAAATCAGGCCAAATCACATAAATCTAACTCAAAATAAACTTTAAGACCAAATACAATAGTCTAATATGAATGATTGATTATACTTTCATCAATCGAAATAGAGGATATCCATTGACGAAGCAAGGTTATTGGAAGAACCTCCATGACTTATACCACGACCAATAAATATCACAAACTCTTTACTTGTGGTTCATTCTTCCCACATAGGTAGGGATCAACATGTTTCTTCCCCTTTACATTGAGGTTATTTTCACTATTCAAATCGATCCTAGTTAGTCTCAATAAATTCCTTTATCCGGAGGTCTAACATTGGTATTATGAAAAATAATGTCATGTCTCTCAATGACTTATTATTATAATTAATATTATACAAGTGCATCTGTATGTTTGCTCAAGCGGAAAAAAATAGAGTGAGATCGTATCTCTCAATTTATTATTGTCATTTAAATTGACTTTCTTTTTCACATATAGTAAGACATGTTTTTATTCGCAACATATCAAAGTCATTGACCATTTTTAACAAGCAAACAAATTTTTTTTCACTAAATTCTTAGGCTTGGAAATAGAATTTCATAAAATTCTCAAAATATTCATTTAGAGTACATCCCAAAGTTTATTGAGATTGTGAAACTACATATGTTTCCAATATAAGATTTGAGGTCAATATGAAGTCTCAAGTTCATTAGAGAATTGACTTTGACTAAGTTTGACGATTTTTTGTCAATTGGGGGTTGATGGGTGATATTATTGTGGAATTGTAGTTCTTCTAGTTTTCACATCAAACCAATGATGGTAGTGCTCAATTTCTTTTGAGTATATTAAATTGTATTTATATTGAATTAGTTTAACCAATTTCTTTAGATAATGAATTTGAAGTGTTTCATAATCTTTCTTTGATATCATGTGAATATACTTTATCACAAGACTTATTTACACAATTCTTTATCGTTCATGAACTTGGAGGAAAGTCATGATTTTTTTCTAATTTTGTTTTTAGGTTTCGGATCATAAAAAGCTTCAAATATGATCTCCACCGTATATATTCAACCTATACATGTTTTGAATAATTTATCCAAAATTCAGCTTCATCCAACGGTTAGATTGTACGTAATTAAAATTTTAAAATAAGTTAGGTAGATAGTTCCGAGAAACAGGATTAGCTCTGTTCAAAACTCATTATCGAATTTTTCAGAATTCATATTCAAATCTCCACCTTTCATATTGAACCTATATATGTTTTTAAAAACATATCCAAAATATGGCTTGATCCAACGGTTATATTGTGTGCAATCGTATTCTAAAAAATGCTGCACAGGAATTTCCGAAAATAAAATCTGCTCTGTTCGAAATTTTATATATCATTTACTCATATCTCCAAATCCAATCTCCACCGTTAATAATGTAACTAAAAAGATCTTTAAGGTTCTGTAAAAATTCGAGATCGATCCAACGGTTGAAACTTGAGAAACCGATTTCTTTAACATATAACGCTGTTAGAAACTTGACCCACGAAAATTTTGTATAGGGTATGGAGGCGGGTATGGAGGCTTATTCTCGATCACTCTCAATAGGTTAGAGTTTCGTGCTGATAACGTGTAAAAGGAAAAGCATAATAGAAGAAGATACAAAGGAGACGATGAAGACATTAGAAATTAGGGTTCTCTTATTCATCAAAAACTCTCTTTATATAGTTTATATAGGGTATCAAAGTACATGTTTCCATAATACATAAACATAACAAATAACTAAATTGTCCTACATCAGTTACTTATTGACGAAAGCACACTAATTGTGTTTTTCCTTCAACAATAAATTATTTATAGCCAGTTTGATTTTCACTCACCTAAGACACTTAAGCTGTCAAGCCTAGCGTGACATATGGTTGATGACTTTTTTTCCCTATTTATTTGGACAAAAGTATTTTGGCCTATATCGTTAATAATTATAAATAAACTATGGATATTTTTATATATTTTCAATAAAATTTATATTAAAAATTTATTATTTTTAACACTTGATATGAAAATAAAATAATATTTTATAGTGGTTATGCAAACTCTTAGAAAGAGTTAGCTATCCATTTTGAAGTAAAATAAATATTAAATGATCTTAATGCATTATATTATTTATTTAAGTTGTAAACATATGTAAGTTCAACACAAAAATATTAATAAGAATATCTTAAAAAATAAAAAGAAAGACAAAGAAAAGGAAAGATAGTCGGTTAGTGAAAATTCAATTTTGAGTATCTTTAGATATTTTTAATTATTTTCTTTAATTTTGTCTTACAAAAATAAAAGATTTATAATATCTCCAATCATAACCATTAACTAAGAACAAATAATTAAATATAAAATTAAAAAGTAATGAATTTACCCAAAATTTATTCATTAATATGTAAAATTATACTTTTATTTCTATTGATACAGAGCAAATTACTCAGTTTAGACTTATTGTTTAAGTTTATAAGTAAATAAAAACCTATTTTATTAACGTGATATTACTTATTTTAATAGAGATTTCGTAGCCATGAACAATCGAGGCATAGTTTTGCAAACCATATCATTGAGGTGACTCACACAGCATTGCATATATAGTGGAGGGATCCAGTGAGAACTCTCCCCTAGGTGAGAACCTAGGGCCCAATCTAACAAAACACAATTGAGTAATCTTGATCGTTCATCAGCTAGGCAATAGTGTAAATTTCCTTATCAAATTAATAATACAATAATATGAGGCAATAGTGAAACAAAATAGCATCTTCTGTGACTAATTTCAACATTAAAGAATTCATTGATATTAAATATTCGTGGTGTTATGTTTATATACTGACAACGTTGTTTGTACTTATTAGTAGTGCTATTTTTAGAAATACTAATAATGTTGTTTTATCATAGTTATTTTATAAAAAATTCCACAAAGAACAATTTGAATATTCATAGAAAATGACTGAACTCAAATTTCACAGGGAAAGAGCAAAAGATAGTAATTACTCCATCCGTCCCAAAATGATGGTCCTGCTGTTGGTTTCACACAGATTAAGAAATGAGTAGTTTATATAGTTAAGTCATTAATTTAGTTAGTATTTTCCAGTTATACCCTTCTTAATTTATTAATATAAATTAATAATTATAAAAATCAGTATTGGAATTAGTATATTTGTTATTAGAATAGTAAGATTTTGCATCGTAATCATTAATTCTCAACTTACGATGTAGAAAACTAAGTATTTCAAGAATATTAATTAAGGGTATGTGTGGAAATGAAGAATTAATGATATGTTAAATATGGTAACTGGACTATCTTTGTGGGATGGACGAAAATGGAATACTGGACTATTTTTGTGGGACGGAGGGAGTACAACATTCATAAGAAATCTTGAATTATGTACAATAATAATAATAATAATAATAATAATAATAATAATAATAATAATAATAATAATAATAAATAGTGTTGTTTTATATAATAGTAGTAGTTTTTATGTTACTAAGTAGTGCTATTTCTATGTAGGAATAATGCTGTTTTGATATAATAGCAGTGATATAATGGTATTTCCTACATTACTAAGCAGTGCATATGTATGAGCATATATAGGTGGAGGTGTGAATCTGGTTTTAACCAGACGGTTTTTTAATCAGCGGATACAAATCGTCGGTTAAAAAATCCGGCCAACCACTAACCGAAACCGAATCGGCGGAGAACTAGTCTCGTTTTGATTATGGCTGGTTTCGATTTGTTGTTTGTAACCTCCAGGTTGGTTCGTAACAGACAGTTAGCTAGTTTTTTTTACGTTGATCTCGACCGTTGATTTAAAAAAAAAAACTGAAAATCGATGGTTTTTTTAACTGACGGTTTAAGGTTTAAGGTTTTCTGGAACCCAAACCGAACTGTCGGAAACTGGTTCATGATTTTGATTCTAATCGATATCGCCGGTCAATATTTAACCGAAACTTTTGACCGAAATTAGAATCAACGGTTTTTTATATAGGAGAAATGTTGTTCTTGTATAATGTCAATGTTGTTTTTGTGAATAAACAGTACTCTTCTATATATTAATATTGCTAAAAGTCAAATGTGAAATTCACAAGCATACCATATGCACAAGCAAATTGTTAAGATAATTATGTAAATAATTAGCTTAGTCAAAGTGTATACATCGTTTCCTTATTTGTAGGATAAGTTTATTGTTTCCTAGTTTATTGCCTAGAATTATGGCTGAGTTATTCCATGTATATTGTATAAATATCTATGAGCAATGAAGGAAACATTTACAGAAAACATTCTTTTATGGTATCAACAGTCTAGGGCGATTTTCTTCCGCTGCACCCTAGCTTTTCCGCCCTTCTTCTTCTTCTTCTTCTTCTTCTTCTTCTTCTTCTTCTTCTTCTTCTTCTTCTTCTTCTTCTTCTTCAGTTCTTATTATCTTCTCCGTTTTCTTGCTATGGGGGAATCAGAATCCTCGTTTCACCCCGCACTCACCGTGACAATATCAAGCACAACATCCTGATTGTTCTTGAATTCGAAAACTCACAATATTCTACTTGGGCAGAACTCTTCAAAATTCACGCTCGTTCTCACAAGGTTCTGGATCATATTATTCCTCCTAGTCTAAGGATAAGGGGAAGAAAAAGGCTCCTCTCACTGATGAAGAGCAGGAGTTATGGTCTACTTTGGATGCAGCCGTGATCTCTTGGATTTATGCCACAATTTCCAATGATCTTTTGCAAACCATTATCGAACCCGATGCTACGTCCATGGAGGCTTGGGGTAGATTGCGTGATATATTCTAAGACAATCAAAATTCTCGTGCCGTAACTCTAGAATAAGAATTTTCCATTACAAAAATGGAGGATTTTCCCAATGCTTCGGCTTACTGTCAAAGGCTCAAGGGTCTCTCCGATCAATTGAGAAATATTGGAGCACCGGTGGATAATAATCGACTAGTTCTTCAGTTGGTCTCGGGTCTAACCGAACCTTATAAGGGCTTTGCTACCCTTATACGACAGAGTTCTCCTCTACCTCTGTCTTACCAAGCTCGTTCGATGCTCACGCTTGAAGAGGCGGAGCTCGCAAAGCAAGCAGCCACAAGATCTGGTGGGGCGTCGGCTATGGTGGTTCTATCCCAAAATTATGATGATGTATATGATAATGGTTTGCGTGGTCGCACCAAACAGAAGACCTCGAGTGGCCAAAAATAGACTGGTGGCAAAGGTGGAAATTCCGGTGGCAAGGGTGGACATTCCAGTGGCAAAGGCGGCGACCGAGGAGGCTCCGGCCAATAGTAACAGCAGTGGCAGTCCCCTCCGGCCAACTGGCAGCAGCAGCAGTGGGCACAATACCCAAGTTGTGGATGGGTGCCTCAATGGGATACCCCTCCATGCCCATACCCCAACCAGGGTTGGGCTCATTCTCAAGGCCCACCCAAGCATCCTGGTCTTCTGGGCCCCCGTCCACAAGCTTATGCAGCTTCAACCCAGCCTATGCAGTACGCTCCAACAGACATTGCGTCGTCCATGCACACTATGACATTGAGCCAACCCGACCCCTCGTGGTACATGGACACTGGATCCACTGCTCATATGACATCCTCCAACGGTAATCTCACGTCTTATTTTAATTCGAGCAATCATCCTAATGGTATTGTAGTTGGAAATGGTCATACTATTCCTATTAATGGTTGTGGTCATACTACACTCACTTCCCCAAAGCCTCCCTTATCCCTAAACAATGTTCTTCATGCTCCCAAACTCATCAAGAATCTTATTTCCGTTCGAAAATTTACCACCGATAATAACGTGACTGTTGAGTTTGACCCTTATGGTTTCTTTGTGAAGGATTATCGGACGGGGAGGCCAATAATGAGATGTAATAGCACGGGTGATCTTTATCCTCTCACCAACACCACATCCACGAATTTCTCTTCACCTTCGAGTTTTGCAGCTTTAGCGCCTTCTCTTTGGCATGATCGATTGGGTCATCCGGGGTCGAGTATTTTAGATACTCTTCATAGTAATAAAAGTATTGAATGTAATCGTACTTCTAGTTCTAGTATTTGTCATTCTTGTGTTCTTGGGAAACACATTAAGTTGCCATTTTATTCTTCTATGTCATCTACTACTTTGCCGTTTGATATAATATATAGTGATCTTTGGTCATCTCCCGTTTTGAGTTCTTCGGGACATCGTTATTATATGCTCATGTTGGATGATTTTTCTAAATTTGTGTGGACCTTTCCCTTGGCTAAAAAATCGAATGTCTTTGATAAATTTTAGCTTTTCACTCTTATATTCGCACATAATTTGAGCGTGCTATTAAGAATATCCAATGTGATAATGGGCGGGAATATGATAATAGTTCTTTTTGGGAATTTTGTGCGTCTAATGGGTTGTCTTTTCGTCTCTCTTGTCCTCATACGTCATCATAAAATGGTAAATCTGAAAGAAAACTAAGACCACTTAATAATATCACTCGCACTCTTCTTTCTCATGCCTCTTTACCACCATCATCTTGGCACCATGCCTTACAAATGGCAACTTATTTGCATAACATTCTCCCTAGCAAGTTATTAGGGAACAAGTCTCCTCTTCATGTCCTATATCGTAGGGAACCTTCATATTCTCACTTATGGGTTTTTGGGTGTCTTTGTTATCCTCTATTTCCTTCGACCACGATAAATAAGCTCCAACCCCGTTCCACTCCTTGTGTGTTCTTAGGATTCCCTCCGAACTATAGAGGTTATAAATGTTATGATCTTTCATCACAAAAAATCATCATATGTTGTCATGTGCTTTTTGATGAAACCGTGTTCCCATTTGCTAAGTTGCATACTCCTACTGCCAAGACTTATGATTTTTTAGACGCAAGCCTATCTCCATATCTAATTCATCATATGCAGGCTTCCTCATCTACTGGGCCCAGTAATACAGCCCAACCTCCTTTGGGTGAGAATGACTCTCCTTCCCCACCCCATTCTTCACCTCCACCTTCACCAGCCCAGCTCACGGCCTCTCCTCCTCCAGCTGGGCCGAATTCACCAACCAGCCACAAACTGCACCTGTAGCTACCCCAGCCCAACAGGACTCGCAGCCCACTGTCTCTCTTCCACCACAGCCCACCCCTCGTCCAACTATGGTCACGCGTAGCCAACATGGTATTTTCAAGCCAAATAAAAAATATTGTAATGTTGCTACAGTTTCTAAAGTTACGAAATCCCCTATTCCTCGTAACCCAATTGATGCTCTTCGTGATCCTAATTGGAAATTGGCTATGGATGATGAATTTAATGCTCTTATTAAAAATAAGACGTGGGAGTTAGTACCCCGTCCGCCTGATGTTAATGTCATTCGTTCTATGTGGATTTTTACTCATAAGGTGAAATCTAATGGTGATTTTGAGAGGCATAAAGCTCGTCTTGTAGGTGATGGCAAAACTCAACAGGTGGGCATTGATTGTGGAGAAACTTTTAGTCTGGTGGTTAAGCCAGCGACTATTCGGACTATTCTTAGCCTTGCTTTATCTAAAGCTTGGCCAATTCATCAACTTCATGTCAAGAATGCATTTTTGCATGGTGAGCTTAATGAGACAGTGTATATGCATCAACCTCTCAGTTTTCGTGATCGCTCTAAACCAGATTATGTGTGTTTGTTGCGTAAGTCCTATGGCCTTAAGACCCCGGGCATGATACAAAAGGTTTGCGGATTATGTGTTGTACGTTGGTTTTATTAACAGCAAGTCTGATAATTCTTTATTCATCTATCGGTCGGGATCACAAACGGCATATATTTTATTGTATGTGGATGACATAATCTTGACAGCTTCATCTCATGCTCTCTGGTGTTCTATTATGTCTCTTCTTGGCTCCGAATTTGCAATGAAGGATTTAGGTCCTTTGAATTATTTCCTTGGCATCGCTGTTACTCAACACAAAGGGGGTCTATTCCTTTCACAATGCAAGTATGCGGAGGACATAATTGAGAGAGCAAGTATGACGACTTGTAAACCATCAGCCACACCAGTTGATACCAAGCCGAAAGTGGGTGCGTCGGGCACTCCCTATGCTAACCCGACTCACTACCGCAGCTTAGCAGGGGCATTACAATATCTAACGTTCACAAGACCTAACATATCATACAAAGTTCAGTAGGTATGTTTACACATGCACGACCCCAAGGATTGTCATATGGATGCTCTTAAGCGAATAATCCGCTATGTTCAAGGTACTAAGGATCATGGGCTGCACTTATATCCATCCTCTACCTTGTCACTTATCTCCTACACCAATGCGAATTGGGGGGGATGCCCCGATACAAGGCGTTCTACATCGGGATATTGTGTTTATCTAGGTGATAATTTAGTATCTTGGTCATCAAAACGCCAAGCTACACTCTCCAAGTCAAGTGCCGAAATCGATTACAGGGGAGTAGCAAATGTGGTGTCCGAATCTTGCTGGCTTCGAAACTTGTTACTAGAGTTACATTGTCCACTTCAGAAGGCTACTTTAGTGTACTGTGACAATATAAGCGCAATCTATCTCTCGGGTAATCTGGTGCATCATCAAAGAACCAAACACATCGAGATGGATATACTCTTTGTTAGGGAGAAGGTTGCGCGTGGTGATGTCCGAGTACTTCATGTTCCTACTCGACATTAAATTGTGGACATTTTTACTAAGGGACTTCCACGTATACTGTTTGAAGATTTTCGGGATAGTCTCAGTGTCCGTGGCCCTCCCGCTTTGACTACGGGGGTGTGTTAAGATAATTATATAAATAATTAGCTTAGTCAAGGTGTATATATCGTTTCCTTATTTGTAGGATAAGTTTATTGTTTCCTAGTTTATTGCCTAGAACTATGGCTGAATTATTCCATGTATACTGTATAAATATCTATGAGCAATGAAGGAAACATTCACGGAAAACATTCTTTTACAAATATCAAAAAGATGCAAATGCCCGAGGCACTGCGCAACTCTTTTTGATAAAGAATAATAATAACACTCACAACAAAATAAGAAAAATGTAAAATGAAAAAAAAGTATTTGAACCAACAACAATTCTGCTCCATGATAGAAATCAAACCTCAATACCAAAAAATGAAACTAGAAAATGAAGATGTTAATAGCACCATCTACAAATCTTGCTAACAGTCAAACCCATAACTAAACAAAGCAATTGTAGAGAAAAAAATGCAGAAGAATCCATGGATGGATCCCGAAAAGACTCTTTTCTGGTTCTTCGGCACAACTTTTGAATCAAGAAATTTTCAACTTACAACATCTGATACTTCATCAAACACACACAGGGCATTTTTATTTACATAGTAAAAGTACACAAAATTCTTTCAATTATTATAGAAAAAGAAAATTACGCCATTCAAATAAATAAATAATAAATGTATCATATAATTAAAACAAAAGTTAAGTCCTAGGATCTTCGTCAAGATTTCAGTAATGATTTACACAATAAACCGAGAACTCAAACCTCTATAACCCATGGGAAGATTCCAAACTTGAAATTACAAAACAAACAATAAAAAAAAGGTAGGAAAAAAATTAAATAGATAAACAAAAGCTTACAAAGAAGAACAAGTAGCAGCCTCCCAAGTCTCAAAATCAACCGCAACACTAGTATTTCTTCCCATCTTTTCTCTCATTAATATTTTCTCCATTCTTTTGCTTCTCCACTGCTCGAATATGCCCGAAGTTGTCATTGATCCGAATTGTAGATTTGGGCTTTCATGAACCCTCATGTACCCAACAAATCAATCGACCATCCTCTACGTCCCCGTCGCCAATGGCATCATCTGTATTTCATTTAGAACTAAAGTATGTTAATAACATTGAAAGCACCATCCTATATAGTTCACAACACCTTAAACTACTATAAAATACCCTCAACTGGTAGATTTAACATTTCAATAAAATTAAAAAAGCAACCAAGGATGGTCTATTTCATTAAATACCATATGCCACTCGTAACTATAATAAACAATAAACAACACTGTCACAATTGAATTTCACCAGATATCTCACTAATAAAAGCATTACACTACTTAATATTGTGTTTATACCAATATGACAAAATTTAAAAGTCCAATGTCCATTATATGACGAATTCGCTGGACCTTTTTTTCAAATATTTTATTCTGGAATTAAAATTATTGCTACTTAAAACAACAAGGTAATACAGAACACCGCTTATTTCTTTCACATGCATTGTGATTCGACTTTCCAAGAAAAATTAAAAACTAAATAATCAAAAATCATTATGAAGATATTTTTGAATTTTACCTTTAGCTACACGAGCTTTGACTTGAACTTGATCTTTGATCCTCCCTTGCTCGTATCTCATCTCGCCACGCCAATATCATCATCACCACCCACCCCGAACATTATCACCATCTCTAATTGTCACCCAAAACCATCATACCATCACAACCCTCCATACATCAAATTGGCAAAGCGAATTCATCAACCTCTAAGTTGAAAACAAAAGTGAATATTTGTAGTTAAATTTTGCATAATTTTAAAACTGCAAAAAGAATCATTATTAGATTGACAGTTTAAACAAAAATAGCACTGTACACAACTAATAATAGCACCACAGTACTTAGAAAACAACACCATTTTCCCCTAAGCCAACCACCATCATCAATTCATTAATCAAATCCTCTTATTAACCCAAACCCTAATTCACAAAACCCACCTAAATCTCCAGGAACAATCTCCAGAACTCGAAAACTAAGAGATAATGTCAAATTGATTATCAAAACAAAAAGAAAGAGGAAATATAATTACCCGAGGAGATTAATGCGTAATTCTATGATAAGATCAATGAATAGCTCATACATCAACCCTAGATTGGTGTCATTGTTGTTCAATTAAAGCACCATGGAGCTTGCCATCGGGTAATAGACGCACAACGTCACTATCTATGATGCGACTAAAAAGTTTGGCTCACCAAGAATGAGGTCGCTGATCTTCAAACTGCTCCCGCCGACCTGAACGACCTACAAAATAAAACTCAAGCCGGACAGCCCCGGCGTAGTCCCTCCAATGCTTAAGTCATTCCCTGTTCCCAATCTAGGGTTTCCGTCTCATATTCATACCAATAATAACATAATTAAACACCGACTTAGAATTAAGATTTCTCTTATATTCTAAGTTACCATAAACATTAGAACTCTCGTATTTTGTTAAGTTACCATAATAAGGCTAAAAACCATCCCATATCCTTAGTTCGTCGGGGCCCTTACCATACCATTAATACCAGTCCGTCGAGGCCCATACCATAACCATAAATCCCAACTCTCTCTGGACTGTTATAAATATAAATACCATTTTAACCAATAAGAGCTTGGCAATCTCATAAAACAGGTCGTCTTACACACCTAACTCGACATGGATGCCGACCTAAATATTTGATGTTGTATCAACTAGTTACCCACATTCTACTTGATTGAGAGGAAATAAAGTTGAATGTAAAAAAATTTCCCCAAAGTTCAACCCACTCACCCCCTGGTAAAAGCACAAGCCGTCAAAAGCACATGAAGCATCAGAATATTAAATTCATACTTCTATTATGTCGAACATGTGCCGCATGCCTGTTTTATCGTAATAAAGTATTCTCGTGGGCCAGAATATGAAAGGCCTACAATTAACCCCACATATTTAAGATCGTTTCCTTTACTCTTACCCTTTTATATTTCTATAAATTTACACTATTATAGTCCACCATTGTTGCCTTTCAAGCTTTTTGGTGAGAACGTCTCTCACTTCTTTAATTAGACAACTAGCATGGCAGTCTCCCGGATCTGCACTACAATAAGTAAGTCCCTCTAATCTTCCTTGATTTATTTTTTTATAGATCTCCCATTTTTTATTTTAAATTACCATATTCTAAATATACTTTCTTTTCCCCTCCCCTCATTTTCTATATATTTCTTAGCATCCTCTAATTCTGATTCTCAAAACCCCAGTTTTGATTCTCCAATGAACCTTACTCCCTCCCCAAATATGCTATCTGAGAGTGAATCCATTGAAGTCCCCCTCGTCGCAAAGAACACTAGAAAAAATCCTAGTCAACCTGAAACTAGTCTTGTAGACGAACCGGTGGGAAGCGCTACTTGGGCCGAGCTAGAAGCTCATACTAGATCATTAAATGAAGGAATTCTCAAAGCCATCCCCTTACCCCAATCAAAAGCCCTACCACTTTCTTCTGACCTGGATCATTTCCTCATTAACCCGGCAACCGTCGTTCCCCTTCTGCTCACGCCGACCTGCCTTCCTTTCTCCAGAGCACTAGAGTTACAATAGAGAATCCTTGGTTCCTTTCGGAAACTGAACTACTTTTAGTTTTTAAAGAAACCTTCAAATCACTAACACCATCCTCATCGTCATACCTAAGGTCAAAATGAATGATGCTAATAACCCCCCTCCCAATAACATCACTGTTTTTGAAGACCATATAAATTTAGGGATTAGGTTCCCCATGCATCCCTTCATGGTCACCTTAGACATAAAATGCAAAGTCCCTCTTCTCCAAATGGCTTAATTCTATCTGGTTCATCACCGTCTACATCATACTATGCCGATTTTATAAGCTACGACCTTATGTAGACTTCTTCTTTTTCTGCTATATGTTAAAAATCAAAAAGGCACATTTTAAATCTCTTCCCGTAATAAAGATCATCTCCTTGTTCGATCTTCCTCCAAAGTCCACGAATGGCGAGCTAAATTCTTTTATCTTCATACCCGCGAGCACTGGCCCTTCCCAATCCAATTGTAGGAGGCAACCCCTCCTCAAGAGCCGGTGATTGTAAAAAAAAAAACCTCTTCACTTCACCAAAAATATATAGATCTAATTAAAGAATGGAATGAACACCCCTGCAACGTGGTAAAACTTACCAAGTCCAAAAGGGTGTACAACTTCTTAGGTTTTAGCCGTCAACTTCTTGAGCCGATGAGAGAATCTGAATTTGGTACATTGATATTCTTTAGACCTTTTATGCTTAACTTTTGATCATGATAAACACTGAACACCTCCTATCTTTTTGTAGAAATATTCATGCTTGTGAGTTCTTCCATCTTGGAAGGTGCCATAGCTGCTCAACCAGATTCAGCCCCTGCAATTACCTCTGCGGCCCCAACCGTGAATGTCAAAGAGGAGGTGGAGATCGCTCTTCCAGCCAGAAACTAACCGACCGAGGTTGTCGACACCACTTACGACAAATTACCCCTACAAACCTCGGCGGGCAGGGGTAAGAAAAAGAACACCATCCGTGGTTGGTCCGAGCTCAATATGCATCCCCTCCTCCTCATAAACGCCAGCGTGCGCAAGGGGCATCCAACTCAGCTTCTCCATTCCTATCTGACAGCCTCCTAACCTGCGATGATGCCGAGCAGTTTTAGCCATTTATTCAGGGTCGAGTGCTAACTCAGGACAAAAAATTCCTGGCGAACCTTAGCATTCCTAACCAGGTGGCCCTGATGTCGCAGTACTTCACTCAGGTAAATATCTCCTCTAAGCACTATTCTACTAATTTACACTTAGTAGATTCTTAACTTGTAATTTTTATTAATGCAGCTCGAACCTGTCCTAGACTCTTTGTCCAGCCACCTACTGGATGTTAATACCAAAGAGGAGTCCCTAAATAAGTGGAAAATGGCAGCTAGCGAGCTGGCAGCTCAAGCGAACAAATAAATTGAGCAGCTCTCTTTGACTTAAGGTGAACTGGATGAAGCTCGTCAAAACATAACAACTCAGGAAGAGGAGTTAAACACTTTGTGCTGCCAATTAGACACGACAAAACTTGAAATTGTCTAATCTGCAACTGAGCTCTGATTTGCACGTTTTTGTACATATTTTTCTTACCATTTTTGTATCATGTTGCGTGTGTTTTGCTTGCTTTAGGTGTTTTAGGAGTCGAGTTGGCCGTTTTTCGTTATTTCTAGGTTTTCTTAGTTTTTGTATATTTTTTATTAGTTCTCGTAGTTTTTCACTCTTTCATTTTTCTCTTGGCCGTAGGACGTCCAAGCAGGGCCCACGCTCGTTTGGGATCGTTTTCACTCGACTCGGGAATGGACGGACAAGCAAGGAAGCGCAATGGACGAGGTTCGATAAACCGGCGGATGTGAAAAGAACGAGGAATCGAGCCGGGTGCAGCAATCCAGTAGACCGACTGGAAGTTCAGTCGATCGACTGCCCTTCTAGTCGATCGACTGGAACTCCAAAATCGACTGAATTCCAGGGATTTTGCCATTTTGGACAACGCAGTTGATCGACTGCCGACGTGGCCGATCGACTGGAACCCCCAAGGTCGACTGGATTCTAGGGCTTCTGGCCGTTTTGACAGCGCAGTCGATCGACAGGCGACTTGACCGATCAACTGCCAGTCGATCGACTCCTTTTCAGTCAATCGACTGAAAAGCAGATTTTTACTGCTTTTGGACGATTTTGCCCCTTTGTGAAGGATTAAAGAACCAGACGTCTTTTCCAACAAAATCAACTTGCAGCAAGGGTCTTTCTACCCCAGGAAGCTCCTTCAACCCAGCAAAAAAATATTTTCCTTTTCTTCAATTTAAATTCTAGTAATTAGTTAGTTAATTAGCTCTAGTTTAGTTAAGTGTTAGATCTTTATTAACTTGTTGTTCAAGCTTTGGTTTGGCATTTTCTTTTGTGAAGAATCCTTCAAGTTTCCATTTCCATTTGAAGCTTTTGTGGGATTATACATTTGGTAATATCTTTCTATAATATAGTTTTATTTTCATGTTATTTCTTTTAATCTTGTGTTGATGCTTGGATCATAGTTTAGTTGCTATTTTGATTATCAAAACTTCCATTTTCATTTTATAGCTTTCTAGCTTTTGAACTTATGCTTTTAAGTTTTTTAGTTGTTAGATCAATTGCCCAAATTTTTAGAAGTTTTATAAGATCTTCCTATTTAAACCTTGAATTGTTGCTAAATTAATATTGTTGACTTTTTCAAATAAGCAAGACTTTAATTTTCCCTCAATTTCCCTTAATTTAAATTATAAGCTTTCTTAGTTAACTAGTTTAGATTAATCGTTTTTAAATAAGCTTTAATTTCCTTTTCACATTTTAATGTTTTTGAAACTTCTATTTCAATTTAAGAGTTTAGTTATAAAAACCAAAACCAAATCAATGACTACTGCTTTCCTAGTTTAGATTAGTTTAATTTCAATCGACAATAAGAGCAAATAAGAAACCGATAAGCCGATAGCATCCATCCTCAAGAGACACGACTCGGGAAGAACTCGCCGCCCTACAACCGGCCTCGTACTCTTGCGGAGATGGATTCTCAAAATAGCGCGCCGAGGACTCGTCGATCAAAAATTTGGCGCCGTTGCCGGGGATGGATTAAGGCCAATGGCGTTCTTAATTACTCTTATTGTTATTGTAAATAGTAGTTAGTTAATTGTTTTACATTCGATACGCGTAATCTTTTGTTGTTGTTGTGTATGCAAGGTAGGCGATCGCTCAGACAGGAGTTGACTCCATTCTTGCCGAACCCCGAGAGGTTGCGACGAGACGCACGAGCCGCATTAGGCGAGACACGTCCGACGTCCCGTTGCCTCCCTTATTATCACCGGTGATAGAAGACCAAACTATGGCCACTCCGTTCGAAAACCCGACGCCTCCTGCCCCTGCCCACGACAACCAAGGGGTTCRGCACCCGCCAGTATCGACCGGTCCCACGCCGACACCTCAAGCCGCGGCTCTTCAAGACTCGCAACCCATCTATGCGACGACGTTTGACCAAGGGGGAAATGGTTTTATGAACCAAGACCCTCAAAGTTAGAATTCTTAATTTCACGGGACGCCCTACCAAGGTCTGATCATCGAAGGGCCGCCGTACACGTATCAGCCGCCGTTCCAAGTTCTGAGGAAGTTTCATCAAGGTCCACACTACGCCCCCCATGGGCACGAGCAACGATTCCCGCATCCGGCCGGGCCCGTGCCCCAATTCCAAAACCCGATACCTCAAGATTTCCCACGAGCGCCCGCCGTCAACGAAAACCCGTATGCCGTTCGTGATATCGGAGGGCACCCTTTCGCGACCCCCGACGGGGGTCCTACCAATAGTATCAAGGAAGTGTCGAGGCCGTACATGGGCGACTTCTCCTCATGTATTCGATTGAGCCCCGAGGCTCTCGAATACGATTTGCGGCCGATAGACCTGAACCGACTACCCACGTTCCACGGCTTACCACAAGAGGACGCTCTGCAATTCCTACGTATATTTTCCTATACGGTGTCGAGCTTTCCGCGCCAAGGAATTCATATTGACCAAATCAAGATGAGATGTTTCCCGTACATGATGAAGGACAAAGCCGTTGATTGGCTCATGACATTGCCGTCCGACTCCCTTACCAATTGGGATATGGTCACCGAATGATTCATGGAGGAATACTATTCTCAAGAGAAGACGGCCGACTTTCGAGCTAAGATTGCCTCGTTCTGACAAGCGAGCGACGAAACTTTCTACGAGGCATGGGAGCGATTCAAAGTATACCTTACTAAATGCCCACACCATCGGTTTACCGGCGATTTCTTGAATCAGTTTTTCTATAACGGATTGGCGTTCGCATCAAAGCGCATGGTGAATAATGCCGCCGGCGGGAACTTAGCCGGCCGCTCGACAAGAGAACTATACGACATCTTTGTGAACATGGCCGCGGATGATCATCGCATGAGTATTTTGGAACGAAAGGAGCACGTGAAAGAGGTCTCGACAAAAGAGGAGCCCGAGTGGGCCCGTAAGATTGCCAAACTAGAAAGCCAAATAGCCTCTCTCACCAAGCCATACCCGATCTCGATAGAGACGTGCACTACGTGCAGAATGCCGGGGCATGGAGCTAGTGCGTGCCCGATTAACTACGGGAAAATGAACGAGTTCGACGAGCAAGCATACGCGGTCCAAGGATACCAAGCAACTCGGGGAGGTTTTCCAAGCAACAACGATCCTTATGCCCCATTATATAATCCCGGTTGGAGGAACCACCCTAACTTTAGGTGGAAGGAACCAACGAATACTCAAACTCCACCCGGACCCCCGATGGCACAACAAGCTCAACAAACGCGCCCCCAAGTCCCATATGCCGCTCGACCACCTTTTCCGCCACATCAAGCACTGGTCCCGGCTCCCCAAGACAATCCGACACCGCGACAATCGAACCTCGAACCCGTCTTAACTTAGCTAAGCAAACGGCTCTTGAGTTTGGAAACGCAAATGGGGCAAGTGGCTACGGATGTCAACGAACTAAAACGAGCACGGGACAAGGACAAGCTACCAAGTCAACCGGCCCAAGCTCAAGCCGTGACCATTCTCCGAAGTGGCAAGGTGGTAGACAACAAGGTCGCCCTACCCGACGATGGACCTTCAACAAGTGTTCAAGAAGATCGCGTTCTTCCAGATTCGAATGAGCCCGTAGCCGCTCCTAGCTCTCCCATATCACTCTCTAGTGGTGAGGCGAAGGGGTCCCAGGCTGACGGGGGGTTACATAAGTTCGCGGCACCATACCGACCTCCTATTCCCTACCCAAGCCGCGTCCGCCCTACGAAGCAAGACGCTCAGTTACTTGAATTGTATAAGATGTTATCGAAGGTCAACATAAACCTTCCTTTGCTCGACATAATCCGAAATATTCCCGCTTACACAAAGTTCTTCAAGGAACTAACATTTAAGAAACGCCGATTCGAGGAGAATGAAAAGATATGCATATCGAACGCGGCAAGCATTGCCTATAGCAATTCTCTCCCACATAAAGAAGGTGATCCGGGGAGTTTTTGTATCAAAATTACCCTCGGAAATGGAAAGGAGATGCGAGGGATGCTAGACCTCGGCGCGGGAATCAACTTGATGCCCTACTCTATCTATAAACAGTTGGAGTTGGGCGACCTCAAGGAGACGAGAATGTGTTTGCAGCTGACCGACCGATCAGTCCGATACCCGAAGGGCGTGGTCGAAGATGTTTTGGTACTAGTGGGAAGCCTCATCGTGCCTGTGGATTTTGTTATATTGGACGTCGGGGAGGTGAGCAACGAAGGCCGAGAACATACTATCTTACTTGGGCGGCCCTTCATGGAGGTGAGCAACGAAGGCCGAGAACATACTATCTTACTTGGGCGGCCCTTCATGTCCACGACAAACACTTTGATTGATGTGAAAAATGGGAAGTTATCTTTCTCGGTTCTGGGAGATACGGTGAATTTCTCAATCCATGACTTGGGAGTCATTCCGCCTCCCTCCTTTCATGCCGATTGTGCTATGATCGACCCGATACAAGAACTAGTTGAGGAAGTCGCTCGGGAGGTTGTGAACGAGAATTTTGAGGACGACGAGTGGCTAGCGTTTCGATCGGAGGGGGAGTTAGAAATATGTGAGATATCAAGCGGAGAATCGGCCCTTATGCCAAAACCGGAGCTCAAGACCCTTCCGAGCCATCTCAAATACGTTTACTTGGAAAGTGGAGAGACAAAACCCGTGATCATCTACGCCGAGCTTTCCCCGAGAGACGAGGCACGATTGGTGGAAGTATTGAAAAAGAACAAGAAGGCGATAGGGTGGAGCCTTGGTGATATCAAGGGGATAAGCCCCTTCACTTGTATGCATCGAATCATCCTTCAAGACGGAGTGAAACCATCAAGGGAGTGCTAACGACGACTAAACCCGAACTTGATGGAGGTTGTGAAGGGTGAGATATTGAAACTTGTAGCCGAAGGTTTAATATTCTCGATCGGGGATAGTGAATGGGTGAGCCCAGTCCACATGGTGCCGAAGAAGAGTGGAATAACCGTTATTGAGAACGAACGGGGCGAGCGTGTGACGACCCGTGCGACCACCGGATGGCGAATGTGTATAGACTTTCTAAAGCTCAATGCCGCCACCAAGAAAGACCACTTCCCACTCCCGTTCATTGACCAAATGCTGGATAAGCTCGCGGGGCATCATTCGTATTGTTTCCTCGATGGATTTCCGAGATACTACCAAATCGCTATCGCACCGGAAGACCAATCCAAGATGACGTTCACGTGCCCTTTTGGCACATATGCTTTCCGACGCATGCCCTTCGGTTTGTGCAATGCACCCGCCACCTTTCAACGGTGTATGCTCTCGATTTTCTCCGACATGCTCGACAAGTATATGGAGGTTTTCATGGACGATTTTTCTATTTATGGCTCTACTTTCGACGAGTGTCTTGACCATTTGTAAAGTGTTTTGGAGAGATGTGTGGAGAACCACCTTACCTTGAGTTGGGAGAAAAGCCACTTCATGGTGAGAAGTGGGATAGTTTTGGGGCATGTGGTGTCGTCTAAAGGAATCGAGGTCGACAAGGCGAAGATCGACGTGATTGAGAAACTTCCCCCACCGATCAACGTGAAGGGAATGCGAAGCTTCCTCGGTCATGCGGGGTTCTATAGGAGGTTCGTTAAGGACTTCTCGAAGCTTAGCCGCCCCTTGTGCCATTTGCTTAGCGCCGACGTTCCGTTTGTGTTCGATGATACTTGTCTAGCGGCGTTCGATTCATTGAAGAAAAGTTTGACTTCTGCTCCCGTGGTGATAGCCCCGGATTGGTCCCTCCCGTTTGATATAATGTGCGATGCATCGAACAAAGCGGTGGGGGCCGTCCTGGGGCAACGAGTCGACAAACTCCTCTGGGTCGTCTACTACATGATTAACACATATTTGTCCTTATTTTTAGTAGGTTTATAGCTTGTTTTTCTTATTGTTTTTGGTATAAGTTGGGTAGTTTAAGCTCTATTTCGTATATTTGTACTCTCAGCTTATTTTACCGCGTTTTGACCTAGATTGATGCAAATAAGTGATTATTTGTGGTTTTTCACTTTACAGCTAAGTAACCGGACGAGTTCGGCGCATAATTAGATGAAGTTGATATTCACGAAATGGAGAACTAGCTTTCCGGTGAACGAGTAGCAAACAGATAGAAAGAGACGGAGGCAGACGCGCAGCCGCGTCGACTGACGCGACCGTCGACGCTCCGTCGACTGAACACGAGCCATGATCTGCGTCAGTCGATGCAGCATCGACGCTACTTGCTGAAGCGTCGATGTCGACGCACCTATGTCGACGCAACGTCGACGCTACTTTCTGAAGCGTCGATGTCGACGCAATGTCGACGCTACTTGCTGAAGCGTCCCGCCCAGCCGACGCGCGCGCCAGGCAGCACCGACGCCGAGCACCAGCACGCGTCAGTCGATGCACCGTTGACGCGACGGCCCAGAATCGGGAAGTTTAGGGTTTCTTATGCTCCAAGTCAAGGGAAATCTATTTAAACCCTTCCAAGTCCGTCCCAAACAACACTCTCCAACCCATACACACTGAATACTTGATCTTTTGGGTTCGAGAACAACACCATCCGCATCCATATAACAATAATTGATCGAGATTGAGAATTCGAGGATCGCTAGCTTCAACTGTCCGTTCGTGATCCGTTCTTCGACCGAGATCAACCGCCTCTCCGGATTAGCTGGAGAATCTACTGCATTCCTTAGTTTAAATAAGTACTCAAACTCTTTTATCGTTTTAATAGTTTAATTTATGCAATTAAGTAGTAGTTTCAATAATTGTTCTTGAGTTATTTGATGCTTCGAACCTTAGATATTTTTGATATTGCGATTCGTAATCTTGGTTTAATTTATGCTTAGTTTTATTCATGCTTGGTTAGTTTACTTCGTTTACATTTCGTTCTAGATAATTGATGTTCGATTATGCTAGTTGATTTTGCTTGAGTTCTTAGAATAATTTCTTTATTTACATGTTCTAGTTGGCATACAAATTGGGGGGGGGGGGGGTGATTGTTTTAATTATCTAAGAATTTAAAATGCAAGAACACTAATTAAAACTAGGTATTTTAATTCAGCAACTAGAAC
>BMAC01000604.1:418049-428562 GCA_014905375.1 Phtheirospermum japonicum | reverse complement strand
GTTTTTGTATCATGTTGCGTGTGTTTTGCTTGCTTTTAGGTGTTTTAGGAGTCGAGTTGGCCGTTTTTCGTTATTTCTAGGTTTTCTTAGTTTTTGTACGTTTTTTATTAGTTCTCGTAGTTTTTCACTCTTTCATTTTTCTCTTGACCGTAGGACGTCCAAGCGGGGCCCACGCTCATTTGGGATCGTTTTCACTCGACTCGGGAATGGACGGACAAGCAAGGAAGCGCAACAGACGAGGTTCGATAAACCGGCGGACGTGAAAAGAACGAGGAACTGAGCCGGGTGCAGCAATCCAGTCGACCGACTGGAAGTTCAGTCGAACGACTTCCCTTCTAGTCGATCGACTGGAACTCCAAAATCGACTGGATTCCAGGGACTTTTGCCGTTTTGGACAACGCAATCGATCGACTGCCGACGTGGCCGATCGACTGCAGTCGATCGACTGGAACCCCTAAGGTCGACTGGATTCCAGGGCTTCTAGCCGTTTTGACAGCGCAGTCGATCGACAGGCGACTTGACCGATCGAATGCCAGTCGATCGACTGAAAAGCAGATTTTTACTGCTTTTGGACGATTTTGCCCCTTTGTGAAGAATTAAAGCACCATACGTCTTTTCCAACAAAATCAACTTGCAGCAAGGGTCTTTCTACCCCAGGAAGCTCCTTCAACCCAGCAAAAAAATATTTTCCTTTTCATCAATTTAAATTCTAGTAATTAGTTAGTTAATTAGCTCTAGTTTAGTTAAGTGTTAGATCTTTATTAATTACTTGTTCAAGCTTTGGTTTGGCATTTTCTTTTGTGAAGAATCCTTCAAGTTTCCATTTCCGTTTGAAGCTTTTGTGGGATCATACATTTGGTAATATCTTTCTATAATATAGTTTTATTTTCATGTTATTTCTTTTAATCTTGTGTTGATGCTTGGATCATAGTTTAGTTGCTATTTTGATTATCAAGACTTCCATTTTCATTTTATAGCTTTCTAGCTTTTGAACTTATACTTTTAAGTTGTTTAGTTGTTAGATCAATTTCCCAAGTTTTTAGAAGTTTTATAAGATCTTCCTATAAACCTTGAATTGTTGCTAAATTAATATTGTTGACTTTTTCAAATAAGTAAGACTTTAGTTTTTCCTCCATTTTCCTTAATTTAAATTATAAGCTTTCTTAGTTAACTAGTTTAGATTAATCGTTTTTAAATAAGCTTTAATTTCCTTTTCACATTTTAATGTTTTCAAAACTTCTATTTCAATTTAAAAGTTTAGTTATAAAAACCAAAACCAAATCAATGATTACTGCTTTCCTAGTTTAGATTAGTTTAATTTTAATCGACAATAAGAGCAAATAAGAAACCGATAAGCCGATAGCATCCATCCTCGAGAGACACGACTCGGGAAGAACTCGCCGCCCTACAACCGGCTCCGTACTCTTGCGGAGACGGATTCTCAAAATAGCGCGTCGAGGACTCGTCGATCAAGCTCCATAACCTCAAAGAGTACCACCAGTCGAAGCTAGACGACCTTCACATCGAGTTGCAAGAAAAGGAGAGGACGGCGCATGCTTGTGGAATAGAAGAAGGTCACTGTACATTCTTAAGGAGTGAGGTAGGTAGGCAGCATAGATCCGTATAGAGCTAGCATGATCTCCACCTACCTTCATAGGTACGAAATTTTAGAGAAATTTTAATTTTACGGAAGCATGTTGGGCCTAAGTACTATCTGGTAATTTTCTAAGTATTCTTTATTCTGTACCTGAGTAATAAGTATGTTACAACTAAGTACTCAATTTTCATGAAAATATAAGGGCATATTGGTCCCAAGGGAGCTAACTTTAAATTATATATGGAGCTAGGGAGTGGAAACAAAGAAAATTTAAAAGGGGAGTAAACCCCAAAATGAAAGAAGGCAAAGGGAGTGGTCCACCAAAAACCCATATATATATATATATATATATATATATATATATATATATTATATATATATATATATATATATATATATATATATATGTAGGTAAAAATGATAACCATGTCCTTATTTGTAAATCTAAGATCAATATGGGTCTTAGATCTAATTAAATAGATGATTAGTTTTTGGTTTTTTTTTTTGCTTATTTGATTAAAAGCATTAAAATATAATAAAATCACTGTTGTTTAATAATAAAAACACTAGCTCGCAAGTTCACAAACAAATGAGGATTCCCATTGGAACCCACCACTATATATACATGGAAAACTCTACGGTACTTTCACTATACCATACTCATTTATGGTAATCCAATCACCTTTCGACACATCACCTATATTAATGAATTAGAATCTTTTTTAATAGGGTTAGAGATATTCATAAAGTCAATGTAATATAGAAGTCCCATATATATATATATATATATATATATATATATATATATATATATATAATATATATATATATATATCTACCCTATATATTAATGCAAAATCTTCATATCCTATGTGTCTGCTTCTCACGCTTTGTTAGCTTCGGAAAAGATTATGGTGGTTCGGTGTTACCGATAATATTTACCTAATTTAATATTTTCTTTTTATATATTTTTACCTAATTTGATATTTTTCTATTATTATATTTTCCCTAATTTAACATTTCCCTTTTGTTATACGTTACCTAATTTAATATTGTTTTTATCATATTTTGTCTAATTCAATATTTTACTTTTATTCTACTAATATAAAAATAATAATGAAGTCATATTTAACTATAAAGAAATCTATATAACAAGAATTATTTATAATAAAAGTTGAAATAATTTTATTTTTAGAATTTTAAACATTATATTTAAGAAACATACGAGTTATATAAATTTTAAAAAAAAGTGAAATAAATATAAAAATATAATCTTAATCTTGGATATCTAATCCTAACATAATATATTAACAATAACATTAAAAATCTATATGAAAAACTATTGTTACGCCAAAAATAAAAAAAGAGAGAGAGAAACAACAACAACAACAACAACAAAAAAAATTATTACACCTAAGAAATAAATATTAAATATATTACATCTCCTTATTTAATCCCAATATAATACATTGATAAACAAATTATATATCTACATGAACAAATTAATATTTTATGCATAAATAAAGAAAACAAAAAATAATAATACATACACTACAAGTTAGATATACAACAGTTTTTAATCGAATTATCACTACCATATAGAATTTAACTTTTTATATCAAATATTCACATGCGACATGTGAGTGTTATATGTTTTATATTTTTACAAAATTAATTTTCTATGAGTTTCCTTTCAAATATAAAATATATGTAAATCTTGAGTTATTTGCAATTATCTAAGCATGTAACTAAATATTATTAATGAATTAAACATAACATAAAAATATAAAATTATAAAGTAATAATAATGAGTAAATATTGATTAGACACCGGTACAATGTGACACGGGTTGAGAATATGACGTATTTTGAATTTCTCTACGTATGAAACTATAAGTTATTAACGAATTCAATTCAAATATTAGTATATAAAAGTATTTGAAGATAATAATAATTAATTAATAGAAATTAGACACGGGTTGAGAATTATTTAATCTAAATATTAAAATATAAAATTATTTAACAATAAAGAATAATAGTTTTAAATATTGATTATATATCAGTATAAGGTACGAATTGAGAATACATATTGTTTGAATTTTTTATTTTTAAATTTAAAAACTCTATAATTATTATAAATAATCTTATATTTAAAATTTGATAAATCCCGTGTAACACACGAGTATTAAACTAGTATATATATATATATATATATATATATATATATATAGGATTAAGTTCAAATGAGAACCATGTCCTTATATGTGAACATATGGTCAATTATGGGCATTAGATCTAATTAAATGGATGAATCAGATTTTTTGTGTATTTCCTTACTTATTTAATTAAAAGCATTAGGATTGTATAATAAAAGCACTGCTGGTATATAGTAAAAGCACTAGTTCGCAGGTTCCTATATAATGACATGGTTCTCATTTGAACGGTTCCCGTGAGAATGGGTCCGTGGGTGAGAAATGAGAATGAATCATAACCATTATAACTAATCTAATCTAATGGGTTAGATTTAATCAAACAAATTAAAACCTAAACTTAAACCCAAACAGACTTTGGGCCGATATGTTTAGAAAATTACGGTCCCAAAACCTAAACCCACCAGCTCCTACCCGCTGCGACCTTGGCGAAACACCCATGCGATCTGCTCCCACCCGCTGCGACCTTGGCGAAACACACCTGCGATCTGCTCCCACTCGCTGCGAAACACACCTGCGATCTGCGAAACACCCCTGCGAAACACCCGCTGTGACCTTGGTGAAAAACGAATCCGTGCAAATTGATTCTGATTTTGGAGGCACGAGATCTTCTTCAATTTGATTTGGTTTTTACGAGTTTCAACAATTTGAGTTGGATTAGGTTCGATTTGATTTTGCTTTCACACCAATGACTTCGATTTTGGACGAATCAGGTAATATTTTTTTTAAAATTAGGTCTATTCATCTAATTATAACAATTCATCTGATTTACAAACTCGCCTGATGTGTGTTTGGGCTAATTGTTTTCCATTTTCTGCACAACTCAGTGTCAGTTTTTGCACATTAGCTTGTTACCTTGTGCACGTCCCTGCTGAATTGTGTTTTGGACGTGTCGTGAAGTTTTAAAAAAATTTGTGCTTGTCGACGTCTGATGTGGTTGCTGTCTGATTTGTTTTGTGCACAACTCAGTGTCAGTTTGTGCACATTAATGTGTTACCTTGTGCACGTCCCTGCTGAATTGTGTTTTGCACGTGTCGTGAGGTCTTAAAAAAATTTGTGCTTGTCGACGTTTGATGTGGTTGCTGTCTGATTTGTTTTGTGCACAACTCAGTGTCAGTTTGTGCACATTAATGTGTTTCCTTGTGCACGTCCGTGCTGAATGGTGTTTTGCGCGTGTCGTGAAGTCTTAAAAAAATGTGATGTCGTCGTCTGATGTGGTTGCTGTCTGATTTGTTTTGTGCACAATTCAGTGTCAGTTTGTGCACATTAGTGTGTTCCCTTGTGCACGTCCGTGCTGAATGGTGTTTTGCACTGTGTCGTGAAGTCTTGAATAAATCTGTACATGTCGTCATCTGATGTGGTTGCCGTCTGATTTATTTCAGTGCACAATTCAGTGTCAGTTTGTGCACATTAGTGTGTTCCCTTTTGTACGTCTGTGTAGTATTGCCGTCTGATTTATTTCAGTGCACAATTCAGTGTCAGTTTGTGCACATTAGTGTGTTCCCTTTTGTACGTCTGTGTAGTAGCAAAATGGTGTTTGCWTTTGTTATGATTAAAAAATTATMKGRSTGTTGTCGTCTGATGTGGTTCTCATCTGATGATAGTATGATTTGTTTGTGCGCAAATAATTGTCAGTTTGTGCACATTAATATGGTGTTTGCACCTTTCACTATGATTAACAACCACAAATAAATGTTACATTTGTATTTGTATTGATAACTACTAAATACGCTGATTGTCACTCGAGTAACTCAAAAAGGCAATGTTGCATGAGCCAAGATGTATCATTACTTCAAATATATTCAAAAATTTATTTTCTGATTTTTGTGTGTTCTTACCTCGAAATTTTACTTGGTATCGGTTATGGTTGTAATAATCATTTCTTTGCACATTGTAATTGCAGGTAATTTGAGAAAGGAAGTAAAAATGGGACCAATTGGCATATATCAAGACCTACCCTTAATATTATTTTCTTATTTTTATTTTCTTAATTTAGCAAATTGGGTTGTGCACAAGTAAGTGTCAATTTGTGCACAACAATGTAATGAATTTTGCACAATAGTGCAATAAATTGTGCACAATATATCACTGGTGCAGACGCTCTTGCACTCTTGATTCTAGTATTTCATGAATTCTTATTTAATTTTTTGGTCTTTTGGTACTAATTATGAGATTGAGGTGAAGGCTCTGTTTGCAAAATCATAATATGATCTAGCAATATCAATTTAACTTTATTTTAAAATCAAAAAAAATATTACAAAATTAGTTTCAGGATATGCACAATAGTGCCATAAGACCTGCACAATCGTATTACAAGTCATGCACAATATATATCAATACACAAATTATAAAAATACACCAGCAATGAAATTACACATGAGTCTGACAAGATATATATAAAAAAAAATCATTAAAAAATGGGATAATGTTTGCCGCAACATTTCACTATTTTTATTGGTTATCGATCATCTTATCCGGTCTTTGTGGTCATCGACGCCCAATCGAGGTAGCTGGCATGAGACTACTGCTATGAAATATAACATGCACAATTATGCATTAAGTTATGCACAATATTGCAATAAGATATGCACAATAATACAATAACATTTGCACAACCAAGTGCAACTTCTGAAAATAAAAAACCAGAAAACTAAATATCTGTCAATGACATATGCACAATCACCAGTAAAGCCAACTCCAAAGCCTGCAACCCATTTTCAGTAGTAGTCACTGGGAAAAAGAATAAGAATATTAATAAAATAAGAATATTAATCGCTTCGGCCAGTGTGTCCGAAAAATCCTCTTGCAAATATTCAAATGGGTTGTTTTGCTTCCTTACGTCGGAACATGTTGCATTTTTAATCGTCCCGAGATCAAATTGGTTGCTAGTTAAAACCTCCATATCCCATCGCTGCCCCTGTGATTTGTCGGAGTGCGCTGTCCCTTTTTTTTCCGAGTGAATTCTATTTCGGTTTATTTTTAAAATTAACCGACTGTCCCGAAGGGCCCGCTGTTTTGCCCTAAACCTCCTGTACCTGCGCAATTAAGGTTCTTTTTGGTCCCAGTTCACTGTTGGTTTTGTCCAAATTCCCAGAATGCGTTGCTCCAGAATTTGGCAATCAAAATAATACATGCACAACAAATTGCACATTAGTTCATACGCGCGTGCACATTAGTTCATAACTACATGCACAAAATAGCCTCTATACAAAATAATTAAAAAATACATGCACATCAAATTGCACATTAGTTAATACACTCGTGCACATTAGTTCATAACTACATGCACAAATAGCCACTATATACAAAACTATATAATATTTTACATCTGATGATCGGATCGTAATGTTGTACACCTGTGATACCTATAAATTCAATCAAGTCAAATGCCTAGTGCATCAATTTATGCACAATCATGCAGTAAAAAATGAACAATAATATAATAACACATGCACAAAGTGAAACCCTCGATATACAAACTTGAATACATAAATCTTTGCCTTTCCCTCGCCATGAACACAAAAAAGCATCATATAAATGTTACAATAATCTGAAATAAAACACTAAGAATTAATGCATCTTATTCAACATAAAAGAAACAAATTAACGTGATTATTCAAGTACAAGCCATATTTTATGCAATCTTTATTGTGCAAACTCATAGGCAGTATTGTGCATAGTTAGTAATGTTATTGTGCACATACCTGGAACTAATGCAACAATATAATTTTAAAAATATTGACATTTTCACATACAAAAACAGCATATTACAAAATGTTAAATGCTATAATGGTCTGACAAAAAAATAAAAACAAGAAGTGAAGGCTTGCTGATCCCCCCCGAGATGAATCTCTATCAGCTTCCTCAAATCAGCAAGACTTGAATCTTTCAAAACCTTCAACGTCGTAATCACCTTTCCCGGATTATCCTTCGAATTCTATTTACCCGAGCAGGAGCACTTTGCACGATTATCAGAAAGCGTCTGAAAAAAATATATAAAGTTCAAAGAACAAGCCAATACGCAAAAGGATGCTAAAACAATCAAGCCAAATTACGATCTTAAGCAAAAGAATAAAATAAAAAAATTAATAAATACTACCATTTTCGATATCTATGTTTGCAAATAGTCCAGCTGACGAGCTGCTGTGACGAACAAGGTTAGAATTAGCAACACCGTTAACGCGCTCCATCTTCAACTGAATCGGGTTAAACGAGCCCGAACCCGATAAGCCACGATACGAATTTCCGGTGATACTCTTTAGACTTTGACAGATCAAAGGTGCAACCCTCGACAACACAGCGCGGTACAGAGTGATTTTGACCAGACGATTTTGTCTTCTTCGATGATGTGGCGGATGGCGTAGGCATCACAGCAAAAGACGCACCGTTATTCTCGAAATACGTTCGCTTTCCGAGTTTCAGACCGATTAGTGGCTCCGCATTTTGTTTCATTTCCATCTTCTTGCCGAAATTTCCCGAAAAGCCCTCGAACGTCATGAGCTTAACTGAAGAGTCGGTAGAAGCTGAGAGCGAGCTTCTGGCTGAAGAAACATGGCCACAATCAGCACCAACGATTTCACCATCATCGACAATCATCCAGTCTAATAGTTGCGGCCTTTTGGGACTTTCGGGGGCCTTTGTACCGAACCCGACAAGATTTTCCCAATCCCACCTCGCATTCCAATCCATCTCGGAAAAGTGGCTCATTAAGAGGGCTTATTCAGTTGTTGTTGTGCATTAAACGCATCATAAACTAGACATTTGAAATGTGAAGCGTAAGGAAAAAGAGTAATTGAAGAAGCAATTTCACAAAACAAGATCAAATAACAATTACAACTTATGTAATCACATTTTCAAGAAAAAAAAAATGCGAGAAATTAATAAACATACAAATTAAGGTTCAGGTCAAGCTACCAAATATTTAATATTCAGGCCCCAAATCAACAATTCAAGCAAGCAAAAACAACCAAAAACCCCATTAAGTCAAACAAATACCTATAAGCAAGAGTTTATTCAATTATAATTTTTGCAGCATAGAATTTCATCTTCTTTTCCTGATTATTCTTTGTTGCAACTTTAGGATAAACAAGAAAATACTCTGCACAGCTCCACTGGTTAAAAGATATCATGCAGAGTAGCGCAGAACAGAGCATTTTTCTTTTTTATTTTCTGGTAAAAGAGAAGAAAGTGGAACACCTTTATTTATTTAGCGGACGGTTGATAGGTGGGACTTAGATCCTCAGCAGCGGGTTCACGAGCCCCGACGGCGTTGGGCGTGGCGGAGGATGGGGAATCTCAGGAACGTGAAATCGATTGAAATGACGAAGGGGAAAAGAGGGATTTTTTTTTTTTTCTGAGATCTTTTCGAGAAGTGTGAGAGGGGTACGACTTCTCTTCAACCCGGATGTCTAATAATTACAGAAATACCACCGGATAATTTTTATAAAGGCATTAAAATGATTGGTCAGAATTCATTCTCATTTCTCACCTACGGATCCATTCTCATATGATCCTATACCTATATAAATATAAATATATATATATATATATATATATATATATATACAAACGCGCGAGTGTGGGCGATTCTGATTTATGCACACTCACACTAAACAATGAACAAAATCAAGCTTATATGAGGGGCTATAAAACACATCTAACAACATAGTTCAACAACTGCATACCACATCAAAAGCTGCTCATTACTAAAAAAACAAAAACATAACCACATACAAGAAATCAAATTCCAAACCCGTAACCCAACGAAATAATCAAACCTGCCACCCCAATTGGCCGAAGACGAAAAACCCTCAACAAATCACTCGTACCACTACACTCATCATTGGAGCCGCTAAAACACCCCGGCCGACTTATTTTAGCCACGTGCCCTTCTAACACAAAACTATTGTTCGATCTTCCATTGCTAAACAGTACACACCAAAAAAATGGCCCGCCACCGCCCGAGCCGCTCACGGCAGCCCCCACCTCCGTGTGGTTCTTGCTACTAACTATTTCCACGCTCTTATTATTCTTCATCAAAATATCCGAAAATGCTAAGGATGGGTTCACGTATTCGGACTGGCATCCGAGCAGACGGCCCGTGATTGGAGTAAGGGTTGAGGCCTCGACTCCGCAGTTGGGAGCAAAAGTCTCGGCAAATTCAGAGTCGGCCGGTTTCTTGGCTTTTGGCCCACCAACGGCTTTACAGTCTCCTTGGTACGCTTTGATGTATTGGAGAGCAATGCACGCTAAGCCCGTGTTGCTGTACAAGGATGAGGATTTACTTGCAGTTCTATTAGTGTTGATTGCGGCCACTAGCTGATCAGCGGGGTTATTTGTCACTTTATCTGGTTTTTTTTTTTTTTTTTTTTTGGATCATGAAATAAGTTTGTTACTTTGAGCCCATGCAATATTATGACAATGGTTTTCTTAAATATCCTTCTATATTTAAAATAATAACACTAAAGCAACTAAATAATTACACACTGTAGTTTACAAAACAATGCATTCACATTTATTACAGATATATGGTTAAGATTCAAATGCAAGAAGCTAAACTCCATAAATAAACAAAATACCCGAAATAAATATCCCCTGTTATGTTCAAGATTTTCTAAACAAATGAATATAGTTTGAAAACGCCTGATAATGTATGACAGCACAAGATCCCAATAGAAAAAAACCTTCCAGATACACAAAAATCAACC
>BMAC01000604.1:365549-413049 GCA_014905375.1 Phtheirospermum japonicum | reverse complement strand
CACAAGTGGAACCACGAAGAAGAGGAAGACTAATGTCATTGAATTGAAAAGAAAAGCAAAAAAAAACCAAGGTGTACTAAGGTGAAAGTTACAGAATAAGGTATGTTATTATAATTGCTTATGATAATATATATTGAATTTTCGATAATTATATATATAATTTTTATCTTATCAACTTTGTTAATCCTTTTTTTACTTTATTCTGTAATTTTATTTTTTAGCAGCAGATGATGATGATTTTGAGAGCCCTATACTGGCACGTGCTGATGGTGCTACCAGTCGCAGCGATGGTCTCAAGTTTTTCTTTCACAATAGGTCATCGCCTGAGATTTTTGTAAGAGCTTTGTCATCATTAAATGAATGCCAGAGAGAATGATGTTGCAGATATTGGATTTTGTCCCCTTATGGATTTATCAATAACTTCAATACCAGTAAAGACGGGGTACTAGTAGTGAAGAATTTCAACCATCTTGATTGCAAACTGAAGTTAGACGATGGGTCAAAGTTGCACATCAAAGAAGATGGCGTGTCCGCTGCTTTTGGCTTTTCCCGTGGGAAGATTTCAATCATTAATAAGAAGAAAAGGAAGCATTCACAACTTGATCAAGAATAGAAGGGTTTTTTGAACCAAGTCCATATGGGATAACCCCAACAAACCTCGCTGTGAAGATGAAGGAATATGTTGACGGTGGCGACTGGTTCAAGAGAAACTTTATCGTTTTGATCGTTAATTGCTTGTTTGAAGCTCAAAGCAACGAGAAAGTTCACACCAGTAAATTGCATTTTCTTGACGATCTATCAAAAATTAAGGATATGAATTGGTGTGAGTATATGATCGAGTGCTTCTTGAGGACAAAGATGTGTTGGGAGGATAGCAGGGGAAAGTGGTACACAGGATCTCTCCTGTTTTTGACGGTCGGAGTTTTTAACAAAAGTGTTATTTTTTATATATTTTCCTTGTATGCAATAAAAAACTTTAATTATCTTTTTTATATGTAGGTGTTTTATGTGGACAAAGTTGTGTTATCTATGCGCAATGTGAAAAGAAACTTCCCAACTTACAAGGATGGACTGACATGTTGAAAAATAAAGAAGCTACGGAGAAAAAAACTGGTGCATCTGGGAGGGGTTTTATGGATTAAGAAATAGAATCTGAGGTGCCAAAAATTCCAAAACGCTGGATGTTCCTGAAAAAGGAATGCACGAGGAATAGCAGTGTAGAAGTACTGGAAATAAGAATGCTGGAAACAAGGAGCCTGTACAAGTGTTTTCTTTATGTTTTTTTATATAGTGGCTATTTGTGAATGTAGTTATGAACTAATGTGCACTTGTGTATGAACTAATGTGCAATTTGATGTATGAACTAATGTGCAGGTATTTTTTTTAATGGTTTTGTATATAGTCGCTATTTGTGCATGTAGTTATGAACTAATGTGCAATTTGATGTATGAACTAATGTGCAGGTATTTTTTAGTGGTTTTATATATAGTGACTATTGTGCATGTAGTTATGAACTAATGTGCACCTGTGTATGAACTAATTTGCAATTTGATGTATGAACTAATGTGCAATCTCCCCATGTGTGTACAAACTAATGCGTATGTGTTTTGTGAACTAATGTGCACGCGTGTATGAACTAATACACACATGTTTCTGAATTAATGTGCAATACATTCACTTTTTTAGGGTTAGTGTATATTTGTGTCTAAATGTTGCATATATTAGACTTTTAAATATAAGTATTTGTGAAATAGATTTTTGTTGAGGAACTTGCTACAAAGACCAAGTTGCTTGCATCTACTGGACTTGAAATACCAGAGATGGTGTAAAGAGTCCCCCAAGTGTTATGGGAATATAAGATTTTAATGAAGATGCAAGATGCAGCGCAATCATCCCTTGGCATTTCACAAACACAAGAGCATGTAAACCGAAGCCAAGAGTGTGTAAACCAAACACAACAGGGCATCAATGAAGAACATGGGGGCATTGATAGAACACAACCAGGCATCGACAAACCAGAAGAGGGTATCAACAATGCGCAAGAGGGATGCCACAATGCCTCACAAACTTTTGATGATGGGACCGCTGAGACTATCAATGCTATTGATGAGATTTTAGAAGCAATTTCAAGGAGGGATGAGTTTCGAAATACCACAACTAGTATGCCTAATTACAGCTTAGGTATCATTGAAGATGACATGGATGATAATGAATTGCCCCGAGATTGTGGTAATCAAATAAAATGATGGTTGCTAATCTGAAAAAGTTCATTGGGTGCCTTTTGATGTACAACCAGGAGGTTCAACCATGATGAGAAACCCGAGATCATTAACCAGCCTGAGAATGCCACTAACGCTCCTTCAGCTGCAGAACATATTCAAGGTGTACAATCTGTTCCAGTGAGACGATCTAAGCGATTAACACCAGAGGATGATCTGTTAGAAAGGATAGGGGTTTCTTGCAAATTGAAATCACCATTCAAGATAAGGGGGACAAATATATTGAAGAAGTTTGATGGAAATCAAAAAATGGTGGCAAACTGGGTTTTGAAGAATGTTGACCCTAAACAGTAAGTTTTATATATTTTCTATTTTTTAATAGTGTTTATAAGAAGTTTTTACTAGTATATATACGGTTATTATCTATCTTTTTTTGCATATTTTTTAATGCATTTGTTCATATAATACAAGAGTGAGATTATTTTCAAAAGGAATATTTTTTTTTTGTTTCAAGAGATGTATTACGAAGCTTTAGGGCAGGTGAACAAGTGAATAGTCGTGTATTGAATTTATGGTCTATTTCTTTTTAAATGACAATGAAAAGTTGAAAGGTTGGGGCTCTTCAAGTAGATTTTTGCAAGCATTGCCCCTTGTAACAAGGTTAGAAATACTTAATTTATATTTTATATTTTTTCTTTATTATTATACATAATATTCTTATGCAATTTACATATGCAACTACTTTTTATTGATGCTGAGAGCAAAGAAGAAAAATATCAGATGTTTGATCAGGCCCTAGATACAGTCTTGAGAAGGATAAAAACGTTTGAAATATCACTGATACGTTATTTAATATAATTATAATATTTTTTTAATTAGTTTTTTAAATGTTTTTTTTCTTTTTTTACAGTTTTTCTTCCCCGTGCACACTGGAAATTACTCTTACATCATGTGTTTTTCAATCAAGGCAAAGCGATTTGATATACTTGACAGCACTGCACCAAATGATGTGAATGCAAAAATATATAAAGAATATGTTAATACTTTGATAAGACCAATTTTAAAGTATTTACTTAGTGTGCATAATAATTATATTTATTATTTCTGTCTCTTTGTTTCCCTAATAATAATAATAATAATATATATTAGTGTTAAGTATTTTTAGGGTTCAGGATATTTAGGGTTTAGTATTTTATGGTTTATGGGTATTTGGTTCTTTATTGTGCAACAATTTGTTAATTTGCAAAAGAACTCACATTGTTGTGCACAATAATGTGAACTAATGTGCAGAAAATAATTCTTTATCATTGTAATCATTTTTTTAAAGTTATTTTCCAAGTCATTTTTGTCCACATAAATTGCTTTATTTTTTGCCGAAAGTTGCATTTTCAAAGTTTCTAAGAGGACAAAACATGGCCCACTACGCCAATGTGGTTGCAAAACTTGAACCACACTTTCTCGAGATGTCATGCACAACGGTGGGAGAAAACATGGATTCGGTTGTTTTGACCGTGAGACACATCTATATGAGGGTTGGATTGAAGGTCAACTGGGTGTGTGGAATTAGAGGAGGAGATAAAAAAAATAGGTAAATTGTATCCATAAGAAGTATTGCCACACCTTGGCATGCGCAGAGATAAACGAGTTGAAGGATGTAAACATGCAAATTGCGAAACAGTATCTCTGAGTTTACAAGATAAAGAAACTAGAACCGAAGGCTGAATTGAAGAGGTGATTTGCATGGCGATGAATTTTAGTTTTTGTTATGGAACAATTATGTTTGACGTCTATAAGAATACTTGTTTAAGTAGAAAAAACTAGAACGGAAAGCTTATTTATGTTTTGGTGTCTCTTTGTTGTGTAGGAACTCTTGTCTAAGTAGAAGGAACTGGAACATAATGTTTATTATGTTTGATGTCTCTTTGTTGTTCTATTTGTTCGTAAGTAGAAGAAAAGCTTACGACTTAGAGAAGTTGTGTTTTGCATATTTAGAATTTTTAATAATGGTCTTGGTGAGGGAAAGACAAATATTTAGATTTCCAAGTTTTTAACTTCGATGGTTGTACTTTTGGTTGTGCATATGTTATTGCATTATTTGTGTAAATCTTACTAAATGATTTGTGCACAACTTTGGTGTGCTAGGTACTTGACTTGTAGGACAACATAAGTGTCACTGGTGATATTAAGGAAAGTATAAACTGTTGGTTAATGAATGTTGATAAACATTAAGAAAATTTAGTTCCATGATATCATTACAATTCGACCATCGGGTTTGAATTTGTCACTGGACCCAAATTAAGCATTGTCGATGTCGTACGATAAGGAAATATTCTTTTTAAAATCTTTTTTGTATAATTATTCTTTTCTCCACTTTAACATGCTTCTCTTTTTTGAAGAATGTTTGACCTTTTATTATATTGGTCCGACAGCCATTCTTTACAACATATTTACAAAAGGATTATACTTTACTTCACTTTTTGTGCACAAGTTATTGTACTATTATGTACATATTTACACTTAAGAGTGCACATAAACATATTTACACACAAGATAACAAGCAATAGAGAAAGAAATCTGCCAAACAGAGCTTAGAAAATGCCAAAAAGGTCTTATTTTTGAATCACGAACAAACCGTAGTTCAATTAATTTGTACCGAAAGCCCAAAAGACCATCCCCTAAAATAGAAATTCATTAAACACCATTGTTCATAATTTATTGTACTATTGTGCATAATTTATTGATTGGTTGTGCAGAAAATGATACTTGCTTGTGCACAAACTAATTTACAAAATTAAGAGTAATAAAAATAAGAAAATAATACAAAGGGTCTTGAACTCTGTCAATTGCTCCTTTTTTTTTTCTTCATTCCTCAAATCACCTACAAGTTACAATTTTTTCCCAATAAGTATGTATAACTTTTTAGAGGTGAAATATAAGAAGGAGAAAAGTATTGTGCATTTTATCATTAACTATTAGTATGTATAAACTTCTGTTTTCTCTTTGGACAAGTTCTTGTATTATGTCCTGCCCTTTCACCACAAGTCTTGAACAACCTTTGTTTTTTCTTCTTCTACTTCTCTTCAATTGATTTTTCTTGGCCAATATTTTTTCTTTTCCCACCCCCTTTATTTCTCAATTGCATAGGAGGACAAATAACAATTTTAACTGATGCATTTCCACAAAAAGTTTCAATTCTCTATTCTTACTTGAAATAGGTGAAGCGTCTTGTTGTTCAACTGTAAGTTTCTCATTTTATTCATTGATAACCTTTGAAAACTCAACAAGGAGCTCCGTCCTCGTCTCTGTCAATGCCACACATAAGTGTATATCAGACCACAATTTGTTAAGTAGCAACTTTTTTTCATTAATTTTGCAGATTGATCAATAATGGTATCATTGATATGAAACATAGGATTTAGAGTTGTGTTCTTAGTCCAATGGAAAAGGAAGAATGTTCGTGAGATAACGTCCATGTTTAAGTCTTTAAAGACAACAAAAATGTGTTTGTTGAGCCACTCAAACCTTTCAATATTTTTACAAGAGCGCATAGAACAACTACCATCAGATTTGTGGACTACTGTAAACACCTTACCATCTTGAATGTCGCACTCAACATTTCCATCATTGTCATTGACACGTAAAACTCAACAGCTATAACACGCAACACAAATTCCGTTCTGCACCTCAATAAATATAATGCATGTGTACACAGAGCGTGCATTCTTTTCCAAAGCCAATGGTGTCTTCAGATCAGCAAAATATGACTCACCCACACTTCTTAAACTTGATAAAGTGTTTCTCTATAAATCCATATAAGTGTCGAGATGCATGAGAAAATCGACTAAACTATACTGGTGATTTGGAAAACTACCAAACTAGTAGTTTTCACTTTCTGATCTAGATGTAGTTCTTAGTAATCTGCTCATAGAAACAACCCTAAAAAATATAGGGATCTAGTGTTCGCGTATATTGAATAAATCACGAAACTACCTTTGATCTACTAAATTAAAATCTTCCATAATACCATTCCATTTTTCTTCAAACTCCTCAGGATCTATGCATGCATTCCAAATGATATTCTTAAGCCTTTTATTGAAAATCTCATCACTACATAAAACAGACACAACTTTTTCACTCACCTTCATCATGATATGACACATACAGTATCGATGTATTGTAGTCTCAAACACCTTGGCAAACACAATTTCAATTGAGGGATCATGGTCAGTAATGATATATCCTGGATCATGCACCATTACCTTTTTGAATTGTTCGAGGACCCATACATAAAAATTAACATCTTCAGTAGTTATCAATGCAACAACAAATGTGACACATTTTTATGGTTGTCAATCCCTATAAAAGGTGCAAACACCATATTGTACCTGTAGCAGAAGAAATGATATCAATATTTAAGTAATACTCAGTGGGCATAATTCATTGTTTTAATGTGTCGAAATCAATGCATTAATGTGCACATACTGAAACATAAATATGCACAAGCCTCATAAAACCTATATCTGTTGGAATGACATTAAACAACATCGCTCATAAAATAGTTGACTATATTGGGTATACTGTGCATTATTTGTACAATTATTGAAACTTAAATATTCAGAATAATGAATATGTACCTATTAGTTCTGTACGTTGCGTCAAATGACACCACATTACCAAATGCAAATTTTTTTTCTAGAAATGGGATCAACCCAGAAAATTCTCTTTAGCCGGTCACACCACTCATCAAGTTCATAGTCAAAGTAGAATGCTGAACTGATTTCTTTTCTTCTATAACACTTGTCGATAACCAACTGTTCATCAGCCCCTGAGATATATGCTAACAAGTCTCTTTTGTATTTTTTTTTTTTAAATTGACAATAGTAGCACCGATATTCTGGTAGCCTCCAACAATTTATTTTTACAATCTAAAAGACTTCACTGAACCAATGTTTTCCCTTATACAATTTAACAAAAAATTCTCATGTTCGACATTTATTACTCGGTTTTCTTTTAAGAATGGTAAGCACTCTTTAGAATCCAATGGATGGTGATGTTTCTCTTCACACAAATAGAGCAAGTATCTTCTATACCCATCCAATCTCAATACGAACCTAGATTTACACCCAACTCTATTTGTTACCCGATGCCTAATTTTATGTTCAACAACTATTGGTGTTGCTGCTCTTTTTGGTGTGAAGGATATACTTGTCGTGGTTGCCATTTTGCTCCAGGTGGGTTTCTCTTACTCTCGTTCTTATAGCCTTCATTTTGAGCACGGTAGATACTACCAAACAACTACCACTACAAAAAAATCGAAAAAGCTGACGGATATTACCGATGGGCAGCCACCCATCGGTAAAAGGCCAGCATTAACGATGACTTTCCCAATGACACCAATTGTCGACGGACTCCCGATGGAAATACTCCATTGGTGTATGTGTCTGTCGGCAAGTCCTCGGGAGGTTGGTGGCAAAAAGCCCCACAAAAATGCCGACAAAAATTATCCGTCGGCCATATTTAAGCAAAAATTGGATATTGATTGCCGACAAAAATGTATTCGTCGAAAATGCTGATTTCCATTTACTGACGGAATACTGTCCATCGGCATCGCCAGATCTTGCTACCGGCGGCTTTACCGACGGATTCTTGTTCGTCGGTAAACTTAATATAAATAACCTTCCCAGTGGACAGATTCATTTCACCACCCCACAACCAAAAGAAGGGTTAGGGCTCGCGAGAGGAGATGCCGCCGCCGCTGCTGCTAGAGCGTCGTCGAAGCACCGTCAACATCATATATTAAGGTATGTTATCCTTTTAATTCAAATATAATATTTTTTATTTTAGGGTTTTAATTTAATTTGATTTGAATTTAAGAATTAGATTTTGAGAAATTAAAATGGGGTTCAATTTAGGAATTTATGCTTGATTATGCATTTGTGAATGATTTTAGGTTTAGTGTTCATTTATGCAATTAAGTTTTATTTTTGGGTTTAATTTGTAATTATTTATAAATTGGATTCGATTATAAATATTTGTATAAAAATAGGTCTAATTAGGTTGTATTTAATGTATGTTATTGTTTAATATATGTTATTATTTTTAGTTATATATATATTATGATTGATTGATGTTGTGATTGGTTGGGTGGACGCCGGTGATGACGTGGTGCACGGCGCCGGCCGGGAGGTTTCGTCCCTCTAATAATGGTTTTCAATTTTTTTTAAAAAATGATGGTCGTTTTAAAAAGTTTTAAAATGTTGGGGATAGTGGTTTTGAAATGAAATGTGGTGATCGGTATGTGGATGTTATATTTAAATAAACATAACATCCGCATACCGATCACTACATATATTATGGTTTGTTGATATTGTGTACATGTGATTGATTGGTCGATATTGTCGATTGATATTGTTGTTTTAAAATCTTGTATGATTAATATAGTAAGAACAATAGGGAGTTTGATTTAATTTTGTTGTTTAATTCAATATAGTATCAAGTATGTAGTTTGATACTAAAGTTTGAATGGTTTCCTTTTACAATACGTACCTTAGAACCGTTTGGAATTTAGTATAAAATAAAGAGTTTACTCAAAGAAAAGTTAAATTAATAATAACATTATAACCAAAAATAAAATTATTAATAATAATATAACCAAATTAATAATAATAATAATAATAATAATATAACCAAATTAATAATAATAATAATAATATAACCAAAAACAAAAACTTAACATACTTAAGTAAAATATAACCAAACCTCCAATAATTCATAACAATTCTCCTAAATTCTTTATTTCACATACCAAGAAAATAAAATTAATAATAACGATACAACCAAAAATAAAATTATTAATAATAATATAATCAAATTATTATTATTAATAATAATATAACAAATTAATAATAATAATAATATAATCAAATTAATAATGATAATAATAACCAAAAATAACAATTTAACATACTTAAGTAAAACATAATCAAACCTTTAATAATTCATAACAATTTTCCTAAGTTTTTTATTTTCACATACCAAAAAAATAAAATTAATAATAATGATATAACAAAAAAATAAAATTATTAATAATAATATAATATAACCAAATTAATATTTACCTTATAGTTTTATTAGTACAGCCAATTCCTCAATCGTCTTAGTAGCATCCGATTTCTCGTGATTCAAATCCTCGATCTTTAAGCCCATCTTCACAATTATAATTCCCTATTTTTGGCGCTTGATCAATTACCCGAGCATCAAATGGATAGTATTTCTCATTATTAATTAGAGATTCACAAACATGAGAAATTAAATTTAATTACAAATCTAGCATTTGGCACACGATTGAAAAGTCTTATCATAACAATTTCATGAATTTTATCCTGGAATTTTTTTGGTGTTGAAAAGTTGGGGTGAAATGGAAACATGAGTATATATTGGTTCTTTTGTTGAACTTGTTATGATTAGTAGTGACTGTATTCCTAAAGTATGTAGGTTTCTTTTATATAAATTATTTATAATTACATTTCAACTAATACTTCGACCTTAACTCATCGATGATTTTGTTAGTCTCAATCAATAATTACACTATTGTTTTTTTAAAAACCTTGTTTTTTGAAACTGAAAAATGTAAATGTAAACATAATAGTGCAAGTCCTGGGGTAGAGGCAAAGAAATAAATACCATGAAAAACACTTGTTGTGCTGCCTTTTCATGATATTTACTTTTTGCCTGTACATCAGGACTCGCATTAATATGTTCACATTTCTATTTTTTTTAATTATTTTTAAAACAATAGTATTTTAAAAAGACGATCGAGGAATTATTGACTGAGGCTAATAAAATCATCGATGAGTTTTGGCCGAAGAATTAATGGTAATGTAATTATAAATGATTATATAAAATAAACCTACATACTTTAGGATACCAACCACTACTAATCATAACAAGTCCAACAAAAGAACCAACATACCCATGTTTCCATTTCACCCCAGCTTTTCAACACCAAATACAATTCCAGGATGAAATTCATGAAATTGTTATGATCAGATTTTTCAATCGTGTGCCAAATGCTAGATTTGTTTTTAAATTTTTCATGTTTATGAATCTCTAATTAATAATGAGAATTACTATTCGTTTGATGCTCGGGTAATTATCAAACGCCATAAATAAGGCACTATAATTATGAAAATGAGTTTAGAGATCGAGAATTTGAATCACGAAAAAATCGGATGTTGCTAAGACAATTGAGGAATTGACTGTGCTAATAAAATTATTTATATTTACCGACGGACGCGAAATCCATCGGTAGAAATTATCGATGGACATGGTGTCCGTTGGTAAATTCAAAAAAATAAGATTTCCGACGGCACCTTACCGACAACTGTACCCGTCAGAAATGTCGTCGGCATTGCCAATGGCCTGATATTCCATCGACATTTGCAATTACCAATAAAGGATTCGCCGACGTCATAGATCCGTCGGTAAATCACTTACTGACGGATTAATCCATCCGCGTTCCCGGGTTTTTTTATAGTGTACACCATCATATGATTATATTTTTGTGCTATGACGGACGTCAAAACCAACCACCTTTGCATAAGACTTGTAAAATTGTATAGCTTCATCTAAGCTTTTGAATTTCTGATTAACACAAGGTTTAATAGTATCTTCACATATCGGAACCCAATATTTTGAAGAGTTAGTTGTCATCACTATAGTTTGTCAAATATGCTCACAATTGTGGGAAGAACATTCAACATCACTTGCGAAATATTGCATAAATCAGTGCACAAAACAATACATGCCACAGATAACACCATAGCTACTGTACGATCGTGCAAGTGAACACATTACTGTGCACATACTAACACATACTTGTGCAAAAACTGACACTTACTTGTGCACAGACCACATCACACTTGCATCAACTACAACGATATTAGACGACAACACGCACAGTACTTTTTAATCATAACATGTGCAAACATGTTATATTTTTGTAATTTTATGTTTTTGTCTTGTAAATTTGATGAATTGTAATGGAAAAATTCTGTTGAATTCAGACGAGAAAGGGAAGGAAAAATAGATTAGGGAGAAGAAGTTTGGTAGGTAGGAAAATTGTAATTCATTTCTTAGCCTCCACAATTTGTTTCTCCCTTATTTATACACATAGGGGGGGACCATTTAACATCAAATGACCTAAAACACACAAAGCTAATAATTAAACCAAAATAAGAGTCCAATAGCTTAAATTAATTTCTACAGCCCAAAAAAGGCCCAAATTATTTATCCTCAATAGGCCCAGCGACCCGGTTCGTCTTGTTGGCCCCAAACTGCTCCAGTTCCGATAACTCGCGACCCGACCTGCTCGTTTTCCAAATTGGATTCATCTTCTATTTTGTCATTTGGAACCAAGGCGTTGCCTTTAAACCTAATCGCCCCCTTCTCCACCTTTACCTCGCCAATTTCACCCAATCCTCCGCCACTTATACCTTCGCCGGTGCCGGCTCAGCTTACAACCATAACAAAACACCATAGCTATTGTACGATCGTGCACAAGTGAACATATTACTGTGCACACACTAACACTTAATTGTTCACAAACCACATCACACTTGCATCAACTACAATGACATCAGACAGAAACATGCACATAAATTTTTAATCATAACATGTGCAAAACACCATAACTACTGTACGATCATGCACAAGTGAACATATTACTGTGCACATACTAACACTTACATGTGCACAAACGGATACTTACTTGTGCACAAACCACATCACACTTGCATCAACTACAACGATATCAGATGACAACACGCACATGACTTTTTAATCATAACATGTGTAAAATACCATAACTACTGTACGATCGTGCACAAGTGAACAAATTACTGTGCACACTAACACTTAATTGTGAACAAACCACATCACACTTGCATCAACTACAATAACATCAGACGACAACACGTACAGGACTTTTTAATCAACACGTACAAAGCTTTACCTGATTAACTCAAAAAAATCCAAACTCAAAAATCCAGAAATCAAATGAAATCTTGAAATTAGATGAACTCCCCTACTTAAAATAAGACATTACCTGATTCGTTCTAAATTGAAGCCATCGGGGTGCAACCAAAATTAAAACTCATAGAACTAAGAAGAAAATCGAGCAGGAGCCCAAATCAAATGAGTAAGGGACCAAGTCGAACAGGAATTGCCTCCAAAATCCAAAGGCGAGTTTGGTTTTTGATTCTACCTAAGCCCAAATAGGACTGTTCCTCCAAATCATCTAATTATTAATAGGTTGATAAAAATTGAATTTGTTCCCCAGACAAAATCGAGCAGGATAAGTCTTACATAGGCATGTCTTGATGAATTGGTTTCTTGCGGCTACTCGATTGAAAATTTATGGGGATAGTTTTTTACATGCCGACCTCTACGATCTACTCCAGCCCAACCCTCAACCAAGGAATAATCTTTCGAGGGCATTTTGATAAATTGGTTTTTGCGGCTGCTCAATCGAAAAATTATGGGATAAATTAGATGAAGTGGTTTTGATGAATCAAGCAGGAGATCAAATATTTTTGAGGGCTTTTCTTGCAGGATAGATTTTAAGTTTTTAATTTGTTTGATTAAACTATATCCACTAGATTATATTAGTTATAATGGCTAGGATTCATTCTCACTTCTCACCCACAGACCCATTCTCACCGAAATCCAAACATATATATATATATATATATATATATATATATATATATATATATATATATATTATATATATATATATATATATATATATATATATATATATATATATATATGTGTGTGTGTGTGTGTGTGTGTGTGTGTGTGTGTGTGTGTGTGTGTGTGTGTGTGTGTGTTTATATAATCATAAAATTGTTCAAAATAATTTATTAAAATAATTATAAATTTTGACTATTTTATTTTATACTTAAAAATGGTATCAGAGAATAAATTTATTAAGAACTTAATGGAAATTTATTATAATTATAATTAACTTTTGGTAAGAAGATCTATCTCCAAAAATGTATTAAAATGAGTGTTCGAGATGTATTCATTTTATGCAATACTTTGAAATCTCGAAAATATACAAGTTACAATATCAAGAGAACATAACATATTGGGACTACTGATATATTGAACAAGCTCTTGTAGGAGTCAACAGGGAAGCCTTGAAACAATGCGAGAAACAAAAGATGTATCATCTGAGTTACCTTTGAGTAAATCAGATGCTAAAAATGGACGTAATAAATCATAAGGATGCAGCTCATGAATCCCATCACTAGATCCAACTGCAGCGAAGTAATATCAGATTCTTCTAAGAATCCCGAAGATGTTAGAGAAATCCAAACAATGGTACAAGACATAGACCACCATCAACTTCGTATCCAGGTGCAGATGAAAGAGATAAGGAAACACGATAAATCTTAGTTGATGTTCAAAAAAGAGTCAAGTCCCTCGAAATAGGCCAAGTTCATCCGTAGGAAGACGACGTATAACTTTTGGAACGAACCCATTTTTCATCAAAAAGAGAAACCAACCAAGGTTATAATATAATTAATTGAGGAAGAAATAATGATGGCTATCGTCAAAGGAACTCCATTACATCCGAAGAAGTGATGGAAAAGTCAATATTAAAGATTTACACGACCTTGTCGAATCCTTCACATGATTGGGTGTTATAGATCTAAAAATCAACTCAGGAGAGTCTTTGGCACTGGGTCCAAGAAATTCTCCTGCACCACCACCATCAAGTTTCAATCCAGGCGAATGTACGAGTTCAAATGAACCGGTACTAGACGCACTAATACCACATGCCGTGGATTTCACCATAAAAAGAGATCCTACAGACATATTAGGTACCAAGCAACATTCTCAAAGGCCTAATATTCTCAACAAGCCATATGGGAAGTCCCATCTTGGTTCTATACATCCATATGGATTAATATTGAATCTGGATATTCCAGATTTCAAGAATCGAGAGATATTAATAGATGATTGGGTGTCTGCAATGCAAACTATGGCAGGAACTCTCGGCCTTGAAAAGATATTAATAGATGATCATTTTACTCCTCAAGAGATATTAATAGATGATCATTTTACTCCTTTAAATGCCTTGAAGGACCTGTAAAGATCGTGTGATATTTAACAGGATCAGATATAAAAGCTTTTGGTAAATTAAGGTTCTAACTGAATAATGATTTTTTTTTCATTCCATATTTTAATTAGGTTGATCCTAATGCAAAGACAATGAGGTACAAAACCTGGCCATTCTTCAAGGATTGGATCAACATATTTTGTAAGGATCGGGCTACTGGAGAACATGTTAGCGGGTTTTCAGATGTTGTAAATGATCAGGATCATCACGATGAATCACCACCAAGAGTTGAAACCCCTCCAACGATGAGCCCCCACCAAGGGAGCGAAGGACATGGTGTGGATAATGTTTCAGTTATGAATGGGGATACCATCTCAGCGCCTGTGAAGAAGAAGACAAGGAAGAGAAAGGCCCAAGACACAATGGAAGAGCGTTATCTTGGCCTGATGGAAACTTTCTGCGCATGAACTGATGAGAGCCTTGGAGATTTGGCCCAAAGAATCGATTTCCAACAAGATGCGAAGGTACAACACAAGGCCATTTTTGAGTCATTGTCCGACATGTATTTTATGACCATTGAGAATAAACTGGCTATCTGTAAGCAATTATGCAAGCATAATGATGAACTTGATCTTTTCTTCAGCATTCCAGATGGGTACAAGGCGGTAATGGTGAAGATGATGCCCGAAGGTTGTTTCTGAATACAATGAAGTCCATAAAGAAAGTACAACTTGAAGGCCTTATGTATGACTTTGGATATTGCATTATTCATTTTGCTAGACCTTTGTATTAGTTGTTGTAATGGCCATTAGTGGCATGCCTTTTGTGTGAACCCTTAGTCGTTGTATGTCATATATTTTGGGTGATTAGTGGCAACCTCAGGGCTTCGTAGTAATGTGAACTTGGGTACAAAAGTAACTATTGTATGTGTAGGACATAAGTAGCACGATTATTAGGTTTGGTTTGTATGGCCTCAAAGCAATACATGAACATGGTAGCTTTAATATGCAAGTTATAGTTTTGCCTTTCTAACTTGTAATTAACCATTTGGGTGTAATGTTTTCCAGGTACCTAAATATCCTAATTAAAAGTATCACTAATTAGCCCATTTCCTGACTATCATAGAGAATTGTCTTCACTTGATAAAAAATCCAAAAGATAATAGTTGACTTTCAATTCATTAATGCTTCATAATGATTACAACATTTATTACTAGTGTGTAACGTTTGGTTTACATCCATCATTTATTCAAGGCACGTCCATAGTGCAGCGGGTTTAATGCCTCACCAACTTGTCAAATCCAAAACATTATTTGAGGCTGTGACTTATTTTTGGAATGTTTGACTATCAGAAAGCATGATTATTCATTTTGTAATGTATACTACACCATTAATGTGTATTACTTATGGCTGATGTGAATGGTTAGGTGTGAAGTTAATACTTAGTGAATGTGAATATTTGGGGTTGTAGTGTGTGTGTGTATACCGAAATAATGTTTTGTCGACCTCATACACTTCCAGCCATTTTTTTCACACCAGCTTTGTGTATCTGTGAGTCAAGGTGAGGTCGATGCAACTATAAATCCTTTGAAATTTCTGTTTTGAAAGTGTTCAATTATAATTCTTAATTTTTGGAGATATTTTTCATGTGGTTATTAGCACTGCAATCCTTGTATTTACAGGGCTTACAGAATGGTGCCCACAAGGAATCAACGTATCCATAACATGTGGTGAGGAGTTAACTAGACAGTGGAAGAAGAGGAGTCGTGCTATCACAATTTTTTTGACATTTGCCAATAAAAACAACGCATGATCCGGTCATTTTTAATAACATTTGGTCTGAATTGGCTCATGAAGTGTCAGATACATTGCAGAAGGCATTCACAGTTGAGATGGTTTGATCTAAGATACACATGCTTCGCACGCACTTCAACATTTGTGTAAGTTACTGTCAGCGACCCGGGGTTCGCCTAAATTGGAGGTATGGTACAATAACAGAGACAGCATAATACTATGACCACATCGGACAGGTACTAATAAATTAATTAAGCAGTAATCTTTTTTTTCCTTACAGTTGTAATTTTTATTTCCTTCCAATTGTTTCCTCTTAGAGCTTTAACTGTCTGAAATTTATAAAACCCAAAATAGGAGAACGATATCGAATGCAACTTTCAGCTTGATGGGTTCCCGTTGTTTCTCTATTGCAATAACATCTTTGTTAGGGGGAATGCTGCTAAAATTGACTTTGGCGAGGATCCGGTTGTGGAGCTTCCAGGAGGTAACCCCGACAACCCAATGTTGATTGAAGACTCTGAAAGTGGGGATGACTTTTTGTCGGACACCGAAAGCGAAGGGATGGAGATTGATGGTTTGGGAGCAGTTGTCGGTGATGTGAACATAGCAAGGGGTATCGGACCACCCTAATCTCCCCATATTCTGGTGACGATAATGACGAGGGTGATAATCAGTCTATCAATATAAACACATGCATCTAACCAAAACGGTCATGCCTCAAATTATTTTTCCTGGTTACTTTGGGTTGATGACTCATTATCAATGATTTTGAGAGTAACCATAGCGTGTCAATCGCTAAATCTTAGTTTGGGTGCAGGCTGTTATAAAGTAGTAGTTACTAGTTTTATTAATGTTTATGTGTCAATGATGTTTATGTTATCTTCAGCTTTAGTGTTCGCTTGTTTAGCGTAGTTTTGGGTGTGCATGACCGTAGTAGGATTATTCAACTTAGTTGTATTAGCGGCCATTTTTGTACCTAGTTGATTTTGGCATCATGCCTGCTCGGGTCTCATGTAGTGTGGATGCAAATGGGGGATGGTGTTAAAATCAAGTTGCCAATCATGGAATGCATGCTTTGCTATCACTGTCAGGATCTTATTTGAACTCTTTATGGTAAATAAGCTCATTTGTTTATGTCTTGGTCCTTGGAAATTCGAAAAGCTGGTAGACATATTAAATTAACACCCCATGGTTAGTTATCTAATAAGATGGAAGTTTTGCATGTAATTGTGGTATTTTTCTCGTGTTTTTAATTAGGGTTTAGTGTTGTTTATAGTGGTTTTGAGTCGAGTTTCATTAGGTTATTAGGTGGTTTACTTGTTTTATTGTTTTTCGAGTTTCTTTTTCATTTTATACTTGAATTGGTTAAATGGGTTTAGTTAATTTGTGGATGGGTGTGATTTTTGCTAGATTTTGACAAGAAGGCGAAAAAGAAGGTGAAATTGGCCCGTGGCCTAACCTTGGCTTGAGCCAAAGCGAGTCTGGGCATACCAAGACGTACCAGGATGCGTCAAAATCTGGGCCAAGAAATAGCTCCAAAATGCCAAAACATTCTGGAATGTTCGCCAAGTCGTGCCTGGACGTGCCAACACTCGCCAACCGGGCCTTAGCGCAAGATTCCCCCCGCCAAGGCAAAGCCAGCCCCGCACGCTGCCGCACACCGTCTGTGCACGACCACCCGCAGCGCCCAAGCGCCTGCCAACGCCTGCCGAAGCCGCTCGCCAAACCAGCGCCACGGCCCAGCGCGCGCCAACCTACACAGCTGTCGACGCCTGCGCGCTACGCACGCCAACCTACGTTAGTTGCCAAGCCTGCCCACCCCCGCGCGCCCATGCCTACTGAGAGTTGGCGACACTTGCCGCCCAGCGCCACCCATCTCGCCCAACACCCGAGCCACCTCGAGCCAACTCACGCCAAAAATTGAGCCAAGTGTCTAGCAAGGCCATTCCAGGTCAACTTTGGTCAAACCCGAGAAATCCAATCTTTTAAGGCTTATTTGACCCATTTACCCTTCATAAAACCTAGTATAAATAGGACATATATCATTAGCTCTAAGACAACGAACTCTCCTCCCAACTCATGCATGGGTTTGGGATTTAATTTCTCTCTCTATTTCTTAAATTTAATTCAAGCTTTTCCTTGGGTTTGTAAGATCAAGAAGAACTCAAGCCATCACTTGGATTTAATTTGGATTGTAATTTCATCAAGTTTGTGTTTCTCTTTCTTAATTGAAGTAAGTTTTTCTTAATTTATTCCTTGTTCTTCAATTTCATGCTTGTTCTTCAATTTATGCATTTTGTCTTAGCTCTTAGATTTGTTGTTAGATTTATGATTTGGTTTATGGAATATAGGTGAGTGACACACCTTGATTATAGATCGGGTCCTTGATCGTTTTTATTTATGTATTTCATATGCTTTATTTTGACTTTTATTTTCATGCATGATTTAAGTTTGAGTCCTAGATCTACTCTTTGTTTCTAGTTTTTTTCAAAAAGATTTTAACTTTCACGTCAACTTTTATTACTCTTTCCAATAGTGCTTTCAATTTTTGTTAATTTGTATTATTTAAATTTTATGATCATGCATGCATAGTTGTACCTTAGGTTTCTTTGACGGCACTTTATTATTTCTTTGATTTTTATTTTGATTATTGACTGCAATTTCAATATGGCATACGCATGAGGAATTCAAAATACTTGCTTTAGTTTTCATAGTTACTCTTTTATAGTCGTAGTTTCGTAATTTTTTGTTTATTTTTGTTTTCTCTTAATCTCTCAAGCTAAAAACCCATTGATCTCTACGAGCACTTGAATTCTGATAATACCAAGCTATGAAACTTTTACACCACTAAATTTACACTTCAAAATGGCACCGTTGTGACTCGGCTTGGTTAAGGTTTTCGATTTGCTTGTAGGTTCTTCGAGTTTTTAGCTTTCTTTTGTATTTGACGTTTTTCTTGAGTGTATGCAAGGTCGTAGAACTCTTGGGAATGATTTGGCTCCTTACATCTCGAATACAGAGCGATTAAGCGTTTAAGATGTCCCTTGGCTACTACTCAAGACATGGCGATTAATCTTCCCAATACCAGCCTGTTTCTTACTCCCACCGGGAAATCTCCATGGGTCCATGATCCTCAAGCCTCTATTAATCCCGAGCCCGTTGTTCTTTCCGAGCCACCCACACCAAGTGATAATCCTAGTCCTTCAAAACCCAATCCAACAAGCCCTCCCGACCATGCTCTAGGAAATCAAGGGAGTGGTTTCACCACTCATAGACACGCCATGGGCCTTCCTCACGGTAACGCACACATTTCCAATCGTTATGGCAATGGGGGTTACATTCCTAGCACGGGAGGGCATGGTGCAAACCATGTTGGTAATGGGATGAATACTATCGTTTTTGGCAATGTGGAAGGGCATGGTGCAAAACATGTTGCCAATGGTGTTAACGGAAATGGCCAACCTAACATGGGAGGGCACGGTTCAAACCATGTTGAGTATAGCGGTTTCATGGGTATGAATGGTCCGTATGGAGGTTATGGTGCTCCCAATCAATTCACAAATATGTATAATGCAGGTTTTGTTAGTCCGGATGGGGATGTTGGTGGCCAGAATCCGAATCCCGGCCCGTATGGAGGTCCTCACGCTTATAATTTCAACCATGCTTCGAATGGAAATTTTAACAGTAATGGTGGTGGTCCGGGTTATGGAGGTGACGACAATAATGGTCACGAGGGGGCTCTCCCGATCCATTTGCTTTGTTTGGAGGTATGAGCCCCAATGCCCAAAATACCCCTCCCATCTTCGCTATGAGAGAGGTTAGCAAAGCCTTTGTGGGGGCGACTATTTCGTCTTGCGTACCCCTTCCTCCCGAGGTTATGGCTATAGATATTCGACTGCTTGACCTTGCTTGGCTTCTGGTATTTCATGGATTTGCTAAAGAGGATCCTCTCCAATTCCTCCGACAATTCTTGTGGCAAGTCTCGAGTTTTCGTCTGAATATGATGAGTTTAAAGAATCTTCAAATCCGTTATTTTTCATATTCTCTTCAAGATAAGGCCTTGTCATGGTTCATGAGTATTCCTTAGAACTCGATTCATACATGGGACGAGCTTTCGGTGATACTTTTGGATTATTATTATTCCAATGAAAAGACGAACGAGTTGGGGATCAAGATTATCTCATTTAAGCAAATGAAGAATGAGCCATTTCACTCGGAGTGGGCTCATTTCCAAGATCTTCTTTCGAGTTGTCCATATCATCATATGGCAAAGGAGATTTAATCCAAACTTTCTATGAGGCGTTGGACCCACATTTCCAATATATGGTAGACACGTCGGCGGGGGGTAATACGAAGGATCAACCTCCTCAAGTGGTTCACAAGATTTTCACCACTTTGGCCAAAAATTCTCAACAAAAATCTTCTCGAGTGATGTATTCTAGTGCTAATGAAGTGAGTGAAGCTTCTTCTCCTAGGGAGCTTGAGTTGGAAAAGAAATTGGCGACTATGGAGACTCAAATTGCTAAATTATCTAGACCAAGCCCGGATCCCCCGTGTGCATCGTACGAAATAGTTGGTCATGATACCACGTATTGTCCTTCAAACCCCTCTTTCTATATGTCGACACCTCAATCAGAGGAAGTGTGTGGGGTTCAAGGGTATCAAGCGGGACCCGGTTTTTCTAAGCAACCTTTTGCTCGTCCGCCGAATTACAGCCCTCCTTATCATCCTAGCAACCGCATGCATCCGAATTTTAGTTATGCCAATACAAATGTGAAGTCTAATCCTCATGTGGGTCCGTCTCGTCCGCCTATTTCGTTGAATGCTCGTACTCCACCCTCTTATCCGAATATCTTGGTCATTGATGTTCCGTGAATTGATCCTGGTCTGAAATCTAGACCTGGTTGAATATCGCCTTTATCTGAGCTAACGCTACTAGCTACTAGAAATTGTGGGTTCCGGGTTGTCCTGATCTGGTTCACTCTGAATATGGCCCTGATCCGACCCCTCTTACAATGAGAGGGAATGATCAGTACTTCCCTGGTATGCCTTTCCCTAGAAGGAAAAGGGACGACCTGACCATTATGAATAACGGCCCGAGATTTGAAGAATTCTATTTTTGGGATCTCGGAAGGGCCCCACTTGATGAAAAATTATAAATACCCAAACCTCAGGGCTGAGAGGTAAGAAATCTCAAGCATTCTTCTCCTGCTTTATTTTATTCTGATCAAAAACGCTTACTGACTTAAGCATCGGAGAGGTTTCCACCGAAAAACCCCCGGTGGTCCTTTCGAACATGTTTTTGTGAAAAGCTGATCGGGAAATTCTCAGGTGAAGGTACAGTTCTCTTGGGGTAATTTTTCAGGTGAAATAATTGGCGCCGTCTATGGGAAAAATAAGGCTAAGACGTGAGAAAATCATGGCATCATATGGACTTCGGCGGAATTTGGTGGCGGAGCTGGGTGGCATGCCAAGCTCTACCACACGACGGGCGCACCAGAGGTGGCAGGACCATCGGTGGCAGCTAGACCAGGCGCAGTGCAACCTCCTCCTAGTGGAGCCACACAAACTAATGGCGGATTGCTGAACGATTGCTTTCTAAGGCAATTATCCAACCTCATCGGCAAGGCGGTGGAAGTAGCAGTGGATAGGAAGTTCGTCGAGCTCTCGACACCCCCTTCCAAGGCAGCTTCGCCACCAGAGATAAAGCCACTGAAAACCCAGTGCACGGTCTGGACTCCCCTCCAGGAAGAGGAGGAGAGTTTCTCCGCTTCTGAAAGTGAAACATCGAGCAAAACTAACCCAGACCTCACTGAGTATATGCAAAACCTGCAGAAAGAGGTCAGGGATGTTAAGAGGAAGATAGCGGGCAGGGGCACGGTGCCGGCGCGGGGGGGTACCCTATTTACGAATACGGTAATGCATGATGATGTACCGGCTTCTTACCAGTCCATGGGCTTTGAATAAAATGGAACAACAGATCCATGGGATCACCCGAGCCGATTTGAGATCGCGGCTACTTTGCATAAGTTTTCTGACGCCATCATATGCAGGGTCTTCCCGACGACCTTTACGAAGTCAGTCCAATTCTGGTTCAGCCAGTTGCCTCCGCGTACTATAAGCAACTTTGATGAATTTAGCTCGGCATTCTTACACCAGTTTACCAGCTGCAGGAAGTACCAGAAAATGCCGCTGGAATTATTTAGCTTGAAGCAGAAGGAAAATGAAAATCTGCGTGCATACATCAAACGATTCATGGATGCAAAGATAGAAGTGCCATTAGCGTCTGAAGAGCTCTTGGTTAACGCTCTGGCTCAAGGGCTTGATTAGCACATATTTATGCTCATTTTTAGTTGTATTTTATTTGCTTTTTCTTATTATTTTTGGTATAAGTTGGATAGTATAATCTTGAATTCGTATATTTGTACTTCCAGCTTATTTTACCACTTTTTGATCTAGATTGATGCAAAAAGGTGAATTATCTTTGTTTTTCGCCATACAGCTAAGTAACCGGAAGGGCTCAGCACGTATGAGATGAAGGTTGATGATTAAGAGATAAGAATCGAGCATTCCGGCGAAGAAGTAGCAAAGTTTGGAGGCTTACGGTTAGCTTTACGGTAACCCTTACCGTAAGGGAGCACCATAAACAACACCGTAGAAGGAGGACAGAGAGCATTACGGTTGGTTTTTACGGTTACATACCTTACCGTAAGCAGGCAACAGAGAAGCTTACGGTAGCTGCTTACGGTAGCTCCTTACCGTAAGGTGTTACCGTAAGCGGGCCTAGTAACCGACCTATGTGACTTGCGGCCCAAGTTATGCGATTTCTATATAAACCACCCATTAATCCGAGTTCCAGACGTACTTTCAACCCTAAAAACTTACCATAAACATAATCCTAGGGTTTGGAGTCGGATTTAAAACACCAAAAATGCAGGATCGAAGAGGAGATCGAAGATTCAACGAAGACGAGTTCCGGAACCCGTTCGACACCGTTCATCCGTTTCTCGACCAATTTGTAGTGTTCCCTCTTCGGATTAGCTGAGGAACTTTCAGTTTTCAGTAGCTAGAATAAGTACTCTACAACTTTTACTTAGTTTCTTACAACTTTTACTTAGTTTCTTAGTTTTCAAGCTTTTTGAATAATAGTTAGTTGATGTTCTTATTTTTCCAGTCGCTGGTCGTAAAGCCAGCGCTGAAATTTGGCGAGCTCTTGGTGAGATCAGAAAAATACATTCATCTGGAGGAGACTTTGAGGATCAAGGAAGATGGAGAAAACAGAAGGGAACGGCCTGATAAGGAGGACAGGACCCCGATGAAGAAACCCAGGTCTGACCTTGTTGGAGGACGACCCCGTTTTGATAGGTACACACCTCTAGCTACACCTCAGGGGGAGATTCTGCAGGCAATTGAGCAACACCCTGATCTCAAATGGCCCAGAACTTATTCCCAGAAACCAAGGAAAGAAAGATCTGACCTATTTTGCCGATAACATAACGAGTATGGTCATGATACAGATCAGTGCACCCACTTGAAAGATGAGATAGAGATGTTGGTACAGGCAGGGCACCTCAAGGAATTCGTACAGGCAAGACGGGAGGAGGCCAGATCTGACCCTCATAGACGAGATTGACCTCAGGGAAATAAGCATGAGCTGGATAGCAGACGAAATAATGGGAGAAGGAATGACCAGACTCAGGAAATACGAGGTGAAATCCTAATGATCATAGGGGGCGAATGGGATGAGCACTCCAGACGAACCCAGAATAATTACGTTCGTGCTGCGAAAGACCCGACAAGGAAAGTAAGTGAGGTCGGGCAGTTAGCGCCAAGCCCAAACATATGCTACGAATTAGAAGATGAGAACAGCATCTTGGCTCCTCACATGGACGCTTTGGTTATCACAACCACTATCGCCAACTACACCATAAGATGAATCTTCGTGGACACGGGTAGATCGGACGATATCATGTTTTACAAATGTTTTCGACAATTGGACTTAAACGTGGAATTGGAGGAGGTCAAGACTTCACTGGTTGGCTTCGTAGGGGGAGCCCTAAAACCGTTAGGAGCGGTGAACCTCCTGGTAATGCTAGGGGATGGTCCGTTTAGACAGACCAGGTCAGTGCATTTTCTGATAGTTGAAGCACCTTCCTCGTATAATGTCATGCTTGGGCGACCATATGAAATTGAAGTTCCCCGCCCAAGATGGAGTAGGAGAGGGGTGACCAATACGCGGCAAGATGCACGTACGTAGATATTGTTCGGAGCAGTAAAGAAGAGGGGAGATGTAAAAGGCCAAGGATAGAAGATGCCAGACCTGTACCAGCTTAGAGGGAGGAAAATTTGATGACAATTGAGGTAGTCCCAGGAGATGACAGTCGAGTCCTGCGCGTAGGGAACACCCTCAGCCCCGACGTGTTGGTGGATTTGGTAGCCTTACTCAGAAACAACACAGATATTTTTTCCTGGTCTCCCCAAGATCTTGTTGGGCTAGACCCGGCAATAACCGAGCACCATCTCAACATTAGCCAAACAGTAAAACCAGTATATCAAGAAAGCGCAACTTTGGACCGGAAAACGAAGCCATTATTAAGGCTGAGGTGGATAAAATGCTAAAGGCTGGGAATGTCCGGGAAATACAGTTCCTAGAATGGCTCTCTAACGCAGTCTTTGTACCAAAAACAGAAGAGTACTGGCGGAAGTGCATAGAACTCCGTGATCTTAATAAGGCTTTCCCTAAAGATCACTACCCACTGCCGAGGATAGACCAACTGGTTGATTCCACATCGGATTGTGAACTCCTGAGTATGATAGACGCCTCACAGGGATACTACCAGATCAGGCTAGCCGAGGATGACCAAAAGCGAGTTAGTTTCATACTCCGAAAGGGACCTATTGCTACGTGGTTTTGTCATTCGAGCTTAAGAATGCGGGCACCACATATGAGCGGCTACTGGACAAAATGTTCAAAAATTAGCTCGGGCGCAACATGGAGGTCTATGTTGACGATATGTTGGTCAAGAGCGTGAAAGCAGCCTCACACGTGGATGACCTGAGGGAAACCTTTGATACTCTGAGATAGTATAAGATGAAGCTCAACCCCAAAAAATGCTTGTTTGGGGTAAGTGCTGGAAAGTTCCTGGGCTACATGGTCATGGAAAAGGGGATAGAAGCAAATCCAGAGAAGGTCAAGGCTATCATGGATATGCAGCCTCCAAAAAATGTTAAAGAGATGCAATGCTTGGTCGGGCGGATAGCAGCCCTGAGCAGGTTCGTTTCACGCTTGGTTGAGAAAAGTCTGCCATTTTTTCAGGCCTTATGAAAAAGAGACCCGTTCCAATGGGATGTGAAATGCCAGGAAGCATTTGAGAAGTTGAAGGAGTACCTGGTTGGGATGTCATTGCTTACCAAACCTGTCCAGGGAGAGCCCTTGATCTTGTATTTATCCATGGGAAAGTAGGCTGTCAGCACGATCCTGATCAGGGAAGAAGGCAGGATACAGAGACCAATATACTATTGGACCAAAATCTTGCGTGATGCCGAGCTGTGGTACGTAGAGGTGGAACGAGCCATGCTAGCCTCAGTCAGAACGGCTCGCAATCTCCGCTCGTATTTCCTCTCACATAATGTGGTGGTTAGAACTAACTTACCCCTGAAAGCAGTCATGGATAAGCCAGAAGCCTCGGAACGCTTGGTGAAGTGAATGATCAAGCTCAACGAGTTCGATGTTATTTTCGAGGCGCGAACAACAATTAAGGCCCAGACACTGGTTGATTTCATGTAGGAAATGACCAGCTCTCCCGAAGGGACAAAGGATTGGACGATATACACCGGTGGCTCTGTAAGAAACCTCGGCTATGGTGCTAGGATAGTGTTGATAGACCCAGAAGGGGTCACTACAGAGTACGCAGTGTGCATGAATTACCCCATTTCCAATAACGCGGCAGCGTATGAGGCCTTACTTAGTGGAGTCCAGATGGCAAAGGAGCTAGGGGCAGACCAAGTGCGCGCGCAAGTAGATTCATAGCTTATATGCAAACAGATAAACGGAGAGTTTGAAACAAGAGAGGATCACATGCAGAGGTACTTGGCTCAGTTTCGCGAATTGACCAACGCATGAACTCTTTAACAATCGATCAAATCCCCAAAGATGAAAATGGCCGAGCTGATTACTTGGCTAAGGTAGCCAGCTCAAAAACAGACTGTCATGAAAGAGTAATCACTCTCCTAATGGCATATTGGGAGTTTAAAAAGGAAGAGGTGCATGTGTTAGAAGAGGAGACAGACTGGCATCACCCGATCAGATTATATCTAGAAAAAGGAGAGCTGCCAGATGATAAAAGAGAGGTAACAAAAGTGAGGATCAGATATTCTACCTAATAAAAGGAGAGTTGTATAAGAGAGGGCTTGTACAACCTCTTCTGAGATGCCTGAGCTGGAAGGAAGGCTCCCACATCCTCAGAGAAATCCACGAAGGCTGCTGCGATAATCATATGGGCGCCAGGACTTTGTCGAGCAAAGTCATGAGAGTTGTTTATTTTTGGCCATTATTGCGAAAAGAAGCAGAAGACTTCATTAGGAAGTGCGATAAATGCCAGAGTATCTCTCCCTTGGTTCACCGGCCAGCGGAAGAGCTCATGACAATGATCTCTCCCTGCCCTTTTGTGAAATGGGAGATAGACCTGGTCGAACCTTTCCCTACGGCTCCAGCTCAGAAGAAGTTCCTAATTATCGCCATTGATTATTTCAGCAAATGGGTAGAGGCCAAAGATCTGTCAAAGATTACGGAGGGTGCAGTGATGGGCTTTTTATGTAAAAACATAGTGTGTCGATTTGGCATCCCTATGATCCTGGTCTCGGATAATGGCACGCAGTTTATGGGAACTAGCCTGGTGCACTAAGATGAAGATAGACCAACACTTCACCTCTGCCTATCATCCTCAGGCAAATGGTCAAGTCGAGGTGACCAATCACATCTTAGTGCAAGGGATCAAGCGCCTTGAGAGGTCAGGCACGAAATGGGTGAAGGAGCTCAGTTCAATTCTCTGCGCCTATCGCACTAATCTTAAGGAGAGTACTGGAGAAACCCCATTTAGCCTGGTATATGGCATGGACGCTGTTATTCCCGCTGAGATAGGTCTGGAAACTCACCGGATCCAAAGCCTCGATATGGATCAGAATGAACTATTGGTACAGGATGCATTGGACTTGGTGGAGGAAAAAAGAGAGCGATAAGCTATTAGGATGGAACACATGCGAGGACGAGTTAGAGCAGCGTATAACAAAACAATGGTGAAGAGATGTTTTCAGATGGGAGATCTGGTGTTGCGTAGAGCTGATCTGGGTAAAGCCAAGGGAAAACTGGATGCCACTTGTCAAGGACCCTTTAAGATTACAAGAGTTCTGGCAGGCGAAGCCTATGAATTAGAACAAATGGGTGGATTCGGAGTACCCCGAGCATGGAATGTATCGAACTTACAAAAATACTATGTGTAAGATTACTTTATGAAACTTATTTATATAATGATGATTTGAGTCTACCCATATTTTATCACGAACTGACCTAATGGTCAATAAAATTGCAAAAGGCAGGATTGGTTAAGGGCAGATGCCCCATTTTTCCTGACCTGATTGTCAGTTAAGCCAGGATTGGCTAAGGGCGGATGCCCCATTTTTCCTGACCTGGTTGTCAGTTAAGCCACGATTGGCTAAGGGCGGATGCCCCATTTTTCCTGACCCGATTGTCAATTAAGCCAGGATTGGCTAAGGGCGGATGCCCCATTTTTCCTGACCTGATTGTCAGTTAAGCCAGGATTGGCTAAGGGTGGATGCCCCATTTTTCCTGACCTGATTGTCAGTTAAGCCAGGATTGGCTAATGGCGGATGCCCCATTTTTCTTGACCTGATTGTCAGTTAAGCCAGGATTGGCTAAGGGCGGATGCCCCATTTTTCCAGACCTGATTATCAGTTAATCCAGGATTGGCTAAGGGCGGATGCCCCATTTTGCCTGACCTGGTTGCCGATTAAGCCAGGATTGGCTAAGGGCGGATGCCCCATTTTTCCTGACCTGATTGTTAGTTAAGCCAGGATTGGATAAGGGCGGATGCCCCATTTCTCCTGACCCAATTGATAGTTAATCCAGGATTGGCTAAGGGCGGATGCTCCAATTCTCCTGACCTTATGGTCAATAAAACCAGAATTTGCTAAAGGCTACCCTGAGGAACCAGATCTAACTATCAACAAGGATTTTCTGCCCGAAAAAGGTCATTCATTAAGAACCAAGGCCAGAATTACATGAAATGGAAAATACTTACACCACTTTTTACAGCAAAACCTGACGAGTTTAATTAAGAAGTGCAAAGAAGCAGAAAAATAGAGATGCTCATGAAAACAACAAAAATTCGGGAAATACATCAAGAAAATAAAATAAAATCATCCACGGGATGAAGCCCTCTTGTCAGATGCCAGAATCCAGAAAATGTGCCACAGCTCACGCTCGGTTTTGTGAAGGCGCTGACGATATCTATCCGCCCGCCCGAAAACGGCATGAGCCTCACTGGCGTCGGTGGTCAGCCGGCTTATCGATTCGAGTAAATCGGCCTTCTCCTCCCGCAGTTGGCGGTTGAGCTGGTGGAGCTCAGCCCATTCATGCTTCTAATAGTGTTTCTTCTGTCTTTTACTGTCTAGAAGTCGACATACTTGAGCAAATTTTTCACGAAGGATGGAAAGTTTGTCAGAAAGGTTGAGATTCTCAGCAAAAAGAAAGAGGTTTTTCCTCTTGGCAGTATCGATTTCTTCAAGCAAAGAGGAAGATTAAGAAGCCATAATAAAATACACAAGGGGAAAAGCACGTATATAAAGAAAAGAGAAGCACGTGATTGAGAGAATAATAGTACTAGGGTTTCCTTAAAATTAGGAAACCCTAAAAAATTACTAAAAATGACAAAATTATTCAGTTACAGGCAAGAAATATGCAAAAGATATGTCAGCCACATAGGCAAAGCAAACAAGACCTATCTAACAACAGAGCAGGAGATGAATAAAAATAGACTAGCCTAAACCTAATTCTTCTCGTCCAACTCCTCAGCGAGTTGATCCACCGCATCCTATGCAGTCAATGCCCTAGTAGATGCCCCTCCGGGTAGCTCACCCAGACCTGTGAAGGTTGGGGAGGGAGTAGACGTAGTCAGAGCAAGAGCTAGACCCTGGTCTGGTTGAGCCAGCTCTGGAACAACGGGAGGAGCATGAAAGGTTGTGAGGACGTGCTCGACGAACTCGTGAGCCCCGAGCCTGTGCAGGCGATCCTGCTCTAACACGTAGGAGAAGGATGTAGGCTCAGGCAGCTGTTTGAGTGGCTCTTTACGGTCAAAAGGGAGAGCGGGTTCATCCTTGGCCCACTTGGCCTGAGCGTCCAGGCCAAAGTGGTAATACACCTTGGCCTCCAAAACGATCACTTGATAGAGCTCCTCAGATCCCAGGAAGGCTTGACGAGTGATCGAAGAATTCTTAGCACTCTAAGAAATCTTCTCCGCAATAGTACGGAGTCGATTGTAGAGCGGTAAGCTTTCCCGAGTCGTGTCTCTCGAGGATAGATATAATCGGCGGTTGGTGGTTTTAGTTATTCTCTTGTTAATCTAAATTACACTAATCTACTTCTAAGAAAGCATTAAGTCATTGAGTGGGTTTTGATTTTTATGCTAAAGCTTAAATTTAAAATGAAACTTTAATTAGAAAGGATTTAAATGAAATGAGGGTTTAGGGTATTCGGTTCGTCTCCACGATTAATTGGTTTTCGCCGAGCACTTAATCCACAATTCGGGGTTGTCAATCCCAAATTGTCGATTAAGTATTGGGGTCGTCAATCCCAATTCTCGACAAGCTCCGACTAATGGTTATAAACGAACCTAAACCCTAAACCCCTAATTTCTAAACAAGTTGCATCAAATACAAATTAAAGCTTGCAAATTGAAAGAGGAAAAAGGAGGGAGATTTAAAGCTTGAAATTGAAAACAAGTCAAAGGCATTAAATGGGTAAAAGTCAAACTGCTCAAAGAAGAAAAACCCATAAGCCTTTCAAGAACCCAAGGTTTGTTTGGACAAATTGGGTAAAAATCTTCAAGAGGTCTTCAATGGAGTTTTTGCTAAACAAGAAGATGAAAAACAACACAAAGCAATTAAATCTACACTAGAGAAATTGAAATGCAAAGAACAACATAAACTAAATCTAAAAGCCAACACAACTTCAATAACAACATTCAACAATAACAACACAAGAAAATTAAGGGAAAGAAAATAACAATTGCATTAAACTCAAGATCCACAAATGAGAAAGCTTCAATAACACAAATGAGGGAGGTGTCACCCACTCCAACACTTGATTATTAACAACTAACTAACAACTAATTAACTAAGCTAAACTAGATTAACTACTAAGCTACCTAAAACTACATTAAACTAGGGATTATAAGCTAGGGTTTTGAAAAGCAAGAGTAAAGGCTTGAAGAAAATGAAGCAAGCCCCAAATTCCAACAAGGAAGGGTTTTTGATAAGGTTGGAGAGTTGGTCTTATTTATACAAAAATGCAGGGACAAAAATGTCAAAATGGACCAAAATCACGAGCTGGACTGCGTCTCAGTCGATCGACTGAGGAGCAATCGATCGACGGGCAGTCGATCGACTAAGGGTCAGTCGATCGACTACTTTGCCCAAAATCTCCGAACCTACTGGACTCCAGTCGATCCTGGCTGTGTCAGTCGATCGACTGGCTCGGCTGCTCCGACTCGGTTTTCTCATTTCGCTCTAATCGTCCGCCGGTTGTAGCTCCTCGTTCACGCTGTGTTTTCTTGCTTTGCCCATTCCAATCCGAGTCGAGTGGGATGCTCCGAGCGTGCACGGGACCGCTTGGTCATCCTATGGCCAAAATTACGAAAAAGGGTAAAAAAAGTATAAAAACGACTAAAAACCGCACAAAAGCTATAAAAACCTAAAACTAACGAAATAGGCCAAAACGACTCCTGAAACCCGTAAATGCAAGCAAAACACACGCGAATGCGACACAAAAAGGTAACAAAAAAGATGTACAAAAAAGTATAAATCAACGAGTAACCTCTCTGGTTAGCTGGATTAGCCTTAGCCCCTCCTCGGAGTTAAGGAACTCCATTTTTCCCTCCCCGCGCGCTTGAGCCACAGCCTCATCCGCCAGACTCCGTTCCTCATCCAAGGCCTTATCCCGTGCCTCAGCTCTGTCCATCTCCAAAACCTTCTTCTCAGCTTTCCTCACCTCCTCCAGCTCCAGCTCGACTTTCTTCAGCTTGGCCCCTCTTTCCTTGCACAGATTGTACAACCTCCTCTTTTTCTCTTGCAGCTTTTTGTGCTCCTTATCCAGGTCCGCGTTCATCAGGGACCCCCTAGCTCTGAGCAGGCAACTGCTTGATGGATCGGGGAGGGAAGCCCCAATCCCCTGAGCAGTGCACAAAGAAAAACTTCTTCCTCCAAGCTTTATTGGAGGAAGGGATGCCAGTAAGGAAGCGGACACCAGCTTTGACACATAGATAGAAGTAGCCAAGAAAAGAGCTCTTGGCCTGGAAGATCTGGTAGAAGGTCTGGGCTGTATGATCAAGACCAGCATATCGCATGGCCAGGTTGTAGCTTATAATGATCCTAAAGAATTTAGGGAACGATTGGTGCACTGGGATTTATACAATCGAGCTATCTCTAATATCAAGGGGTTCACCGAAAGTCGTAAACCCGCCTGGAATTGGTCAACGAAGAAAGTCAGGTGGTCGGCCGGTGCCTGATACGCCATCACACCGCCATGAGGTTTGACGAATGAGAACCCCTCCGGTACCCGATACTTATACCTCAAATTCTCCACAGTTTTATCGTTGAGGATGGAGCAGATATATGGCCGGCCCAGAATATGGGGAGGATATTTGAATGACGACGGCGATGAAGGAGCCAATGCCGCAGGGGAGGAGGTTGCAGTAATGGAATCGGTGGAGGAGGAAGACGGTGATGTTGACATTATTGGAAGAGAAAGAGGGATTGAAAGAGTACCTAGTGATAGGGGTGACCAGAAAACATTGGACGCAAAGAGTATTGTGTTGCAGTTTCTGAGAGAAAAATAGAGAGCAAGAGCGTCTGAGTAAATTTGAGAATATAAAAAGTGAGGAATAAAGAAGAAACCACGAGGGAAAAAGGAAATAGGATTTTCAAAAAATGATTTTCGAGGAAAAAGCGGGATTCTTGATGGGATTCCCGCATTTAATGCCTGTCAGAGGAACAGTACACGAGGAGACGTGTTGGTTTGGTAACCGTCGCTGACCTGTCATTGGGACAGTACCCGAAGAGACGTGCTAGGATGGTAATCGTTCCTGAATATGAAACATTACAGCTAAACCCTAATGATTCGACCTGGTCAAAAAGGCAGATTTTTCGGGATTTGTATAGACACGAAACATGGAAAGGCATATGGGGCCCCCGTGTCCCCGGGAGAAACCCTAAAGGCACACAGGTCTACCCCCAACCATTGCGGGGGGGGACTGGTTGATGTGCCCTGAATTGATCCTGGTCTGAAATCCAGACCTGGTTGAATATTGCCTTAATCAGAGCTAACGCTACTAGCAACTAGAAATTGTGGGTTCCGGATTGTCCTGATCTGGTTCACTCCGAATATGGCCCTGATCTGGCCCCTCCTAGAATGAGAGGGAATGATCAGTACTTCCATGGTCTGCCTTTCCCTAGAAGGAAAAGAAACGACCTGACCATTATGATAACGGCCCGAGATTCGCAGAATTCCATTTTTGGGATCTTGGAAGGGCCCCACTTGATGAAAAACTATAAATACCCAAACCTCAGGGCTGAGAGGTACGCAATCTCAAGCATTCTTCTCCTGCTTTATTTTATTCTGATCAAAAACGCTTACTGACTTAAGCATCGGAGAGGTTTCCACCGGAAAGCCCCTGGTGGTCCTTTCTAACGTGTTTTTGTGAAAAGCTGGTCGAGAAATTCTTAGGTGAAGGTGCAGGTTCTCTTGGGGTAATTTTTCAGGTGATATAGTCATTATGCAACAAATGCAATCATTTTCAGTTATAATGGCTTCATTCGTGTAGGTTCAATGCTTGAGGTTGCGACAAATGGGTTCAACACTAAAATGGGGCAATTAGCAAGTGATGTGAATATGTTAAAACAAGCTAATGAGAAAGGAAAATTGCCAAGCCAACCTTCACAAGCTCATGCGGTCATGGTCCTTAGAAGTGGTGGGTTGGTTGATAATAAGGTTATACCGCCGTCCAAGGAGTAGGTGGTTTCTATACCCGAGTGTTCTTACTCTTCTCGATTCTACTCCCGTGGGTCCCACTTTTGCAAAGGAACTTCTCGATGGCCTACACAAGTCTTTGAATCCCTACGAGGCACCAACTTCTAAGACCCTCATGCCCTATCCCTCCTGACTACAAATTACTACGAAGGATGACCAATTTCAAAAGCTCCATGATTTATTGTCCAACGTATTAGACGCCATCCGGAATTTGCCTGCTTACTCTAAGTTCTTCAAGGAGATTTCTTCCAAAAATCTTGAGAGCGCTATGAGATAGTTTATCCATCTAAGGAGGCAAGTGTGGTTTGTGACCTTTCTCTCTCGGCTCTAAGAAGGTGGATCCGGCTCGTTTTGTATTGATATCACACTCAGGAATGGAAAAATTACTAATGGCATGCTTGATTCCGAAGCGGGTGTTAATTGATTCCATCTTTGATATACGAACAATTGGAACTTTCTCCTTTACAAGAGACACACATTTGCTTACAATTGGCCGATTGGTCAATTAGATACCCAAAGGGGATGATCAAGAATATTCTTGTACAAGTTGGAAGGATTGTGGTTCCGGTAGATTTCGTGGTGTTGGATGTTGGCATGGTAAAGAATGATGGTGCCGAACACACTATCTTGCTAAGCCGCCCATTTATGGATACAACTCAATGTTTGATAGACGTTGGGAAGAGAAATCTCACTTTATCCGTAGCGGGTGAATCGATCACGTTTTTTATGTCTAACTTGCCATCTATTCCACCAAGCATCTCTTATGTGGATTGCTTACATATTTACGTGATTCAAGAGTTGGTTGACCAAGTTTCTAAGGAGGAAAAGGGAAATGAGGAGAAGTTTGACCCGGGAATTTATGTTGAAGGTTGTTGTGAGGGAAATGAGGCCCTTATTCGCGATGACAATTCAATTGTGTTTCAATGTGCCAAAGGATTGTGTGAGAAAGGATTTATATGTGTCGTTGAGGGCAAAGACGAAATTTTAGAGGGGGAGGTGGAGATTATTGATGATAGGTTGGAAATAAAACCCATTGAAAAGCTTGAATATTATCTTGAGGACATCGTTAAATTGCTCGAATTAACCCTTAATGAGGTCGAGAGGAGGCACAAGCCTGAGCTTAAGCCTCTCCCATCTCACCTCAAGTATGACTATTTGGAAGAAGAGGAGAGCAAACCGGTTGAGTTTGAGCATGAAGCTTTTTGGGTGATAGAAGCCGCGAATATGGATTTGAAGGAGGCCAGGATAGAGAGGATGTTGCAAGTGGAGTAGTTAGACAAGTTTCAGAACGCTCAATATGAAGATGCTTGTATCTACAAGGAAAGGATGCAACAAATCCATGACAAGAGGATAGTCCCAAAAAAACTTGAAGTCGGTATGCTCATTTTGCTTTACAACTTCGGTTTGGCAATATCCCGACAAGTTGAAATCTAAGTGGATGGGGCCATACGCTATTAAAGAAGTCAACCCAAGTAGGGAGGTGACCTTGATCGACCCTAAAACGCAAGAACGATTCCAAGTTAATGGACATCGGGTCAAGCCTTATCATAACATCGGACTTCTAGGATTCACCAACCCTAAGATTGTTGGAGTCGGGCTTCATTCTGGGTGGCCCGTGTTAGGAGTGCAACGTTAGGAGCGCAGTCATAGTTTTCTCTTTCCACCATGATCAAGAAGGGAGTTCGTCAAGCTAATGACGTAAAAGAAGCACTTTTTGGGAGGCACCCATGATCTTTTCTTTTATTTTTACATTTCTTTCTTTCTTACTTTCCTATTATATAAAAATCCAAAAACATTCAAAAAGTTGAAAATTAAAAAAAATCATGTGTTGTCTTTTGTTTTTTTTTTTTTATCCCTTGGTTTTGTTTTGTTTTGATTCATGTGCATATTTTCTTGTATTTTTTATTTTGTGTGATTTTCTTTTATAAGGTTTTGTTTTTTGACTCCAACCTTGGTCGATTTGATAAGTTAGTAGCATTCATGGAGCCGGGAGAAACAAGCCATGCTCGGTTTTCACTTGGATTACTTGGATGCTTAAGTGGACCCCACCGAGCTCGACCCAAGACTCGCTCGGTTAAGGAAGCTTCTATCTCACCCACCTTTTTACTTGTTTTTCATTAAAATACAATGAGGGTATTGCATGGTTTAAGTGTGGGTTGGGTAAGTGGTTAGGGTCCGTATTTCACAAAGCATGACTTGTCTTTCTTAACTCGAGCCTTGGAAAAGTGACGCATTCTTGGTGAAGTGATGCTTACTAATTGCGCATTTATATGGTTGAGTCGTTTTGTGTCTTATGTGAGATTATTACATTGTTGAGCAATCACCACATGCTTAGAAGTTTGAATAGTTTACTTATTGGGTTTTACATGTATATGCCCTCTTGTGTAAGGAGTTGGATTTTTGTGCTTCGTCCAAAACCCGACTATATATATATATAATCAATATTTACTCGTGAAAAGATTGCGAAGCTCTAAATCTCTTTTGATTTTGTCTTCCAAAACCCGGTGCAAACTAGTGAGTAGCCTTGTGTGAATTATCGGTTTTGCTTACATATTTTATGGAAATTACATTGAGGAGGCTTGATTTTGCTCGTACATGGTTGAATTTGGAAATGACCTCGAGGCACATATATCACCCTTATTCTGGCCATATCTAAATATATAAGCTACTTAATTATCCCAAATGAGCCCCCTTGATCCTATACCCCATTTCTTATTAGCCGAGCTCGATTTTAGATCTTTTATCTTCATAAATTGTGAGATGAGAGTGTATGTTGTTAGTGACTATAAGTTTATGGGAAATCAATCGTGTGTTAGCCACTATATCCATACATTCCATACCTTACCAAAGAGCCAGCATTACAAACCGAAATAAAGACCTCTTTCGATTCTTGTTTGGTCTTGTACAATGGGTGATTTTGAGTTTCTAATTTATGAAGTCTTGACAAGGTGCATTCATTTTCCGATTTGAGCGTAAACACGTCCCTCATATAAAAAAACACTTGAGTGAATTGAGCGAACACCCTCAAAATTCCATTTGCGAGGAAGTCATCGATTTGGTTTTCATTTGAGAAAGAGTAAATACGATCAATGCTTGGCGATAACGAGTTTATATTGATACTTTTATCATTCTAATAAATATAAGCAAAAGGATTTTTCTTTTTTCATAATGTTCATTGCATGTACATTCTCGATTCTTTTCGTTGTTCGAGGACAAACAAACTGATAAGTGTGGGGTGGTTGTTTTGCATGTAATTGTGGTGTTTTTCTCTTATTTTTAATTAGGATTTAGTGTTGTTTATAGTATTTTTGAGTCGAGTTTCATTAGGTTATTAGGTGGTTTTCTTGTTTTATTATTTTTCGAGTTTCTTTTTTATTTTATACTTGTATTGGTTAAATGGATTCAATTAATTTATGGATGTGTGTGGTTTTTGCTAGATTCTGAGAAGAATGCAAAAAAGAAGGTGAGATTGGCTCGTGGCCTAACCTTGGCTTGAGCCAAAGCGAGTCTGGGCATGCCAAGACGTGTCAGGATGCGTCAAAATCCACGCCAAAAACTAGCTCCAAAACATTCTGGAATGGTCAACAAGTCTATGCCTGGACGTGCCAACACTCGCCGACCCGGCCTTGGCGCAAGGCAAGCCAGCCCCGCACGCCCGCACGCTGCCGCACACTGCCCGCGCACGCCCGTGCGCAGCACACAGGCGCCTTCCGACACCTGCCAAAGCCGCTCGCCAACCAGCTCCACGCCCAGTGCATGCCAGCGCCAGCCCCTGTGCGCCAACCTACGCCAGCTGCCGACGCCTTCACGCTACACACACCCATGCCAGTGCGCCGCCAACCTGCGCCAGCTGTCGAGCCTGCCCCGCCCGCGCGCCCATGCCTGCCGGGAGCTGCCGACACCTGCCGCCCAGCGCCACCCATCTCGCCCAACACCCGAGCCACCTCGAGCCAACTCACGCCAAACATCGAGCCAAGGGTCTGGCAAGGCCATTTCAGGTCAACTTTGGTCAAACCCGGGAAATCCAAACTTTTAAGGCATATTTGACCCATTTACCCTTCATAAAACCTAGTATAAATAGGACATCTCTCATTAGCTCTAAGACAATGAACTCTCCTCCCAACTCATGCATGGGTTTGAGATTTAGTTTCTCTCTCTAGTTCTTAGATTTAATTTCAAGCTTTTCCTTGAGTTTGTAAGCTCAAGAAGAATTCAAGTCATCACTTAGATTTAATTTGGATTGTAATTTCATTAAGTTTGTATTTCTCTTTCTTAACTGAAGTAAGTTTCTTAATTTCTTCCTTGTTCTTCAATTTCATGCTTGTTCTTCAATTTATGCATTTTGTCTTAACTCTTAGATTTGTTGTTAGATTTATGATTTAGTTTATGGAATTTAGGTGAGTGACACACCTTGATTATAGATCGGCTCCTTGATCGTTTTTATTTATGTATTTCATATGCTTTATTTTTGTTTTTATTTTCATGCATGACTTAAGTTTGAATCCTAGATCTACTCTTTGTTTCTAGTTATTTTTCAAAAAGATTTTAAATTTCAGGTCAACTTTTATTGCTCTTTCCAATAGTGCTTTCAGTTTTTGTTAATTCGCATTATTTAAATTTCATGATCATGCATGCATAGTTGTACCTTAGGTTTCTTTGATTGTACTTTGTTGTTTCTTTGCTTTTTATTGCTTATTTTGATTATTGCTTGCAATTTCAATATGGTATACGCATGAGACATTTGGAATACTTTCTTTACTTTTCATAGTTACTCGTTTATAGTCATAGTTTCGTAATTTTTCATTTATTTTCATTTTCTCTTAATCTATCAAGCTAAAACCCCATTGATCCCAACGAGCACTTGAGTTACGATAATACCAAGCCATGAGCCTTTTACACCAATACTATTACACTTCAATGGACCTGGCATCCACATGAGCTTTGAGTACAAAACAACATACAACCATATATGAAAACTTCAATAACGAGACCAATACATAACGGTTGTTTAACAATTTGAAAATAGAACACACCATACAAAAGAGTAAATCGCTAATTTTAAGCTTATAGGACACAAGCATACGAAATATAAATTGGCTAACATATTCGTTCTCACCGGGTAAGCAACATGAAAAATAGCCTATGGGAACAATCATAATATTTCTAAAATAAGAGACGAAAATGAAGCTACCACACATATATGCAAAGTGAAGGGGAGGAGACGAGTCTTGGATGTGCCTTAGTGTTATATGTTGTTGGAACCTCTGCACGGAGACGAATTGGCTGGATGTGGGCCGCGTTTGAGCCTCTCCGATGTCCGAGTACCCAAAATGCGCGAGGCACTATCGTTGTTTTCAGTCCACACTTGCTAATGTTTGGTTGGTTCTCTCGGGTCTTCACCGTCATCTAAATGAATAATAATGATTATTTCTCCTTTTCCAGATGGTATGGCCATTCTTTTGTTCTTCTTTTTATGTGCGAGGTTAACTATCGTGCCAATTGCAAGAGAATCCCCCTCGGTTAGTGCATCATACATCCCCCTAAATAGTGTTTGAAGCTGAGGCCAGTTCGGATCACCATAATAGTGGTAGGCAGCAGTAAAAGGTTCATGTTGTGTTCGAATACGTAGAAAAAAATTAATTTGTTTATGAAAGTAAATCCCATGCACTGCATGCACATAACTTGGAGTTTTAGTAAAGAATACATGTAGTTCAATTTACCTCGAAATTGTCATCCCAAACTTTAGTAGGTGTAGCAAGGGTGTTCGAAGTCGCTGAATATTGAACGACATGCTTTCTAATAACAAATCAAAATACACAAAACCGTGTCCGAAGTAAGTTTAGATTTTCGTTGCAGTCGGCGTAGGTAAAGTATCTACCCAAGTCAGAGTTTAGATTATCGGTCGCAAACACAATGGCGCCATGCCGATTTTCAGTCGGTCTGAACAAACCCCGTTTGCGGGCCTCGTTTAGCAACTCAATGAAAAGGTTGTGTACTTCCACTGTCCATCGCTATGTGTATAAGAAGTCTCTTTGGGTAGTTGGGTGAGGGAAGGGGTGTTTTGCAGTTTTATCTAATCTTATCATTCTTGATCAACTGTATTAGAAGATGTAAGCCATTGTTCTATTTATATTGCTATGAATAGAACAAATGTAAATCTTTTGGTATATATTCATCTATTAACATGATGGAAAAGGTGAATACTTTATAAAAATGAAGCTTAAAGAGAATATATTCTCTGTCTCCTCTCATTTCCAACAGGCTTTACTTTGAAATTCACATGCAAACCTCTGTAACATTTTATGTGAGTTTATCCACTACTAATGATGGAACTGAGGACTACACCATAAACCTTAAAGTTACAGAGAATATGTTTTCCGTAAATAGTCATGAGTGCGCAGGTGAATCTTATCACATATATAGTACCACATTATGTTAACAGTACATAAAAGTCATCAACGAGTCTAACAATCAACCAATTTTTTGCTCCTATCGCGCTATAAAAAAAGGAAGAAAGTACAACAAAACATAAGTTAATAGCACATGACATAACTAGTAGTTTAACTTATTCATTTACTGGAACAACAAGCACCCAACATTCTTCCAAGTGTAACCTCCACAACAGTAGAATGATTTCATTCAACCATGTCATAATTTGGTAGTGAATGGGCCACAAAATACTTGAAATTAGCGTTTTCACAAAATCAGAAATAGTAGAATTATGACCATTATTGTTAAAATCCACGCAAGCCGGGTGCAACGAATGCTTCTGTCCAGTTGAACTTTATATGTTTAAGACTCAGTCGTAGAGACAAGGATTGCTAGCGTAATTCTCCAAACAAGTGACTCAATGCGTCTTCCGAGGGATGATCAATGAAAATGAATAACTTACACTTCTTAGCCTGCAAAATACCAATCATATGTAATTGTTACATTTGTGTTTTCATTGAACAGCGGCTCCAAAATCTTATCATTCTTAGGAAATGATTTTTATTAGAAGAAGCAGTGTAGCTGAATTTAACCCTCTATTTAGGACACGACAAAAATCTTCGATCCGGATTCCTCCGTGTCTTGGACACTTGAACTCATAAATGCAACTTACAGTAGCATTCAGTAGGAAGTTGTCGCTTACATGTTGGACAGCGAAACCAATGTAACGGTGAACTTGCGAACGACGAACCATGTGACGTACTCATTTCACTAAAAAATGAAATCAGATTTATCAAAGGCTTGGCAGTTAGCGACACGTTATCAAATAAGATGTGAATTCACAGAGATTAGGAAACGATCATATAGGCGCACATAAAATTTCATTAATATAAATAATGTATTTAAATACTTGGGGCACGATCCATAAACATGACCAATTGTTGGAAGTCCAATGCTACGATAACTTTTGTATTCCTACCAGTTTTGTGCCCCTAAACAAAATACAAGTCCTAACTCAAATCTTCATGTCGTATAAGAGAACACTCAGTAATCAGGATGACAATCTCTTGACCATATAAATACACATAGTACTTTCATACAATACATCATAAGCTTCTGTACCCCAACTTCTCTATCTAATCCGTAGAAGTAAACCAAAGTGCAATACTTGACAAGTGTGTATAATTAGAACAATTTTCAAACCCCCCCATGGATGTTGTTCAACTCTTGACTCAATCTAAAGAACCCTAAACACAATTATAATTAACATCTCAAAATAGAGAAATTGTAAATATATACATCTAGTTATCCAAAGTAGTAAATGTACCAAAAACACGAACCTAAAACCCTAAATAATATCCAAGCTGTTCAACATAGCATAGAAAATCTGGTTCCTCACCATGTTTCTACAACTGAATTACCTAGTACAATTAAAATAATTTAGCAAAGGGATCCCGACAAATAAAACCAAGCATACGTCTACAGGGTTCACCATTTATCTGTCCAAAACTTAATGGAATAGAAAATCCTATATATATATATATATATACACAGGATTAGGTGAAAATGAGAACCATTTTCTTATTTGTGAACCTAAGGTCAATTATGGGCCTTAGATCTAATTAAATGGATGGATCAGGTTTTTCTTTTATTTTTCCTTATTTGATTAAAAACATTACGATTATATAATAAAAGCACAGCTAGTGTATATAACTAATATATTAATAAAGCACTGTGATTGTATAATAAAAGCACTAGTTCGCAGGTTCGCAAATAAGGTAGGATTTTCATTGGAACCTACATACATACATACATACATACATACATACATACATACATACATACATACATACATACATACATATATATATATATATATATATATATATATATATATATAGCAAGATCGAAAGTGGAGAGTAGAAAATACCTCATACAAGCTCTCGCATTTGATTGCTTTTACTCTACGTTCATGCTGAACCCGCAAATGTGTTGGTTCACGCGAGTTTTTTCGGATGCAGTTGAGGTGGTAGATCGGGGGTGTCGTAGTGGAGAATACAAGAAGTAGCAGATTTAATTATTACAAGTGGTGAGTCGGTCAATTTTAATTTTATCAACACAATCACACGAAACAAGCGCAAGATGAGTCATATTAGTCCTAGTTCTATTAAGGTTCAAAATAGACACATCAAACGAGATATAAATATTATCATAACAGTGGTACCCTAACACACGGACGAATTCGTCCTAGCCCATCCTTAATACCAAACGAGGCTTTGTTTAGATAGTACTGCGATAGTGTCATCTCAGCAAGGGTAAAGTTGTAATATAGTAAAAGTTTCGCGGCCCAGGAAGAACTGGATAAGAAGAGTCCTCAAAATAAAAATATCTCTGGTCCCTAATCCTGCCGGCCCACGATATGGCCACCACCATCACCGCCACCGCGCATGTTAGCACCTGCCACCGCGCTTCTGCTCTTCCTTTTTCGCGTGCCACCGCGAAGCCAATACGAGGCACTGTTAGCTCTAGAGTGAGTTGCGCGGTGCACCAACCGACGAGGCACGAGAGCAGACGATTGGTCTCCTTGTCGCTTGTTTTTCTCCATTTCTTTTCTCTATCCAAAGGTATGTGCGCACCTCTACTCTGCACGCAGGGTGCAATGCGCACTCCCAGGATTTGCTATTTGCTATTTTATTATTTTATTCGTAAAATATATGGAATTGATTCACTTTTTTTTTTTCTTCCTGCCGTACGTAATGCCATCTTGGACTATAATAGTGTAAAATCTCGGATATGCTACGAATATTGAATACACACAGTTTGTGTGCACATATATACCTGATAGTTAATATAAGTTGATCCGAGAATTAGGTTTTACCTTGATTTTTTGATTACTTGCTAATTAATCACAAACGACTTTTTCGATGAAAGCTGAATTTAAGTTTTGCTCACTATTTTTTCTGTTTTATAGCTTTTCCGCTCTAATTAGCTGAGTTTTTTCCTTTTTTTAATAGCTGGAGATGCAATGGGTGCCAGCATGTTGGACAAACTGGACAAATATGTGAAAAAGTATGCTGTAATCTCTTTTGGTGCCTGTGTATAAATTTCCTGTACAAAAATTTTGATATTTGCTTTTGGGTACTGGGTATTTTAATTTYAAATGATGGTTTGAACTTAGATGGATGTTTTTTCACTTTCTGTTTAGGAAGTTTCAAATTAAACCGAGCATGCCATATTATTATACATTCAAGAGAAGTAGTTGTTTCGTTTTTAATAAATATTTGCATTTTGCGAATTTGATTTCCTTTTTCTTTTTTTTTTGTTTGTTTGCAATAACTTGTTGAATCTCAGTTCTTAATGTGTGTTTTTTTTCTTTCTTTGTATTGCTAATTATATTTTACAGGAAAAAGCTTGATCCTTTAGAGGCTTATATACCAGCTGTCTTATTGACTGGATTGCAGATTAGGGAAATAGGTAATGCTCTTCTTCTTTTCACTTCTTTTTTTTTTTCTTATTTTGTGAACCTAAGGTCAATTATGGGCCTTAGATCTAATTAAATGGATGGATCAGGTTTTTCTTTTATTTTTCCCTTATTTGATTAAAAACATTACGATTATATAATAAAAGCACAGCTAGTGTATATAACTAATATATTAATAAAGCACTGTGATTGTATAATAAAAGCACTAGTTCGCAGGTTCGCAAATAAGGTAGGATTTTCATTGGAACCTACATACATACATACATACATACATACATACATACATACATACATACATACATACATACATACATATATATATATATATATATATATATATATATATATATATAGCAAGATCGAAAGTGGAGAGTAGAAAATACCTCATACAAGCTCTCGCATTTGATTGCTTTTACTCTACGTTCATGCTGAACCCGCAAATGTGTTGGTTCACGCGAGTTTTTTCGGATGCAGTTGAGGTGGTAGATCGGGGGTGTCGTAGTGGAGAATACAAGAAGTAGCAGATTTAATTATTACAAGTGGTGAGTCGGTCAATTTTAATTTTATCAACACAATCACACGAAACAAGCGCAAGATGAGTCATATTAGTCCTAGTTCTATTAAGGTTCAAAATAGACACATCAAACGAGATATAAATATTATCATAACAGTGGTACCCTAACACACGGACGAATTCGTCCTAGCCCATCCTTAATACCAAACGAGGCTTTGTTTAGATAGTACTGCGATAGTGTCCATCTCAGCAAGGGTAAAGTTGTAATATAGTAAAAGTTTCGCGGCCCAGGAAGAACTGGATAAGAAGAGTCCTCAAAATAAAAAATATCTCTGGTCCCTAATCCTGCCGGCCCACGATATGGCCACCACCATCACCGCCACCGCGCATGTTAGCACCTGCCACCGCGCTTCTGCTCTTCCTTTTTCGCGTGCCACCGCGAAGCCAATACGAGGCACTGTTAGCTCTAGAGTGAGTTGCGCGGTGCACCAACCGACGAGGCACGAGAGCAGACGATTGGTCTCCTTGTCGCTTGTTTTTCTCCATTTCTTTTCTCTATCCAAAGGTATGTGCGCACCTCTACTCTGCACGCAGGGTGCAATGCGCACTCCCAGGATTTGCTATTTGCTATTTTATTATTTTATTCGTAAAATATATGGAATTGATTCACTTTTTTTTTTTCTTCCTGCCGTACGTAATGCCATCTTGGACTATAATAGTGTAAAATCTCGGATATGCTACGAATATTGAATACACACAGTTTGTGTGCACATATATACCTGATAGTTAATATAAGTTGATCCGAGAATTAGGTTTTACCTTGATTTTTTGATTACTTGCTAATTAATCACAAACGACTTTTTCGATGAAAGCTGAATTTAAGTTTTGCTCACTATTTTTTAATGTTTTATAGCTTTTCCGCTCTAATTAGCTGAGTTTTTTTCCTTTTTTTAATAGCTGGAGATGCAATGGGTGCCAGCATGTTGGACAAACTGGACAAATATGTGAAAAAGTATGCTGTAATCTCTTTTGGTGCCTGTGTATAAATTTCCTGTACAAAAATTTTGATATTTGCTTTTGGGTACTGGGTATTTTAATTTAAAATGATGGTTTGAACTTAGATGGATGTTTTTTCACTTTCTGTTTAGGAAGTTTCAAATTAAACCGAGCATGCCATATTATTATACATTCAAGAGAAGTAGTTGTTTCGTTTTTAATAAATATTTGCATTTTGCGAATTTGATTTCCTTTTTCTTTTTTTTTTGTTTGTTTGCAATAACTTGTTGAATCTCAGTTTCTTAATGTGTGTTTTTTTTCTTTCTTTGTATTGCTAATTATATTTTACAGGAAAAAGCTTGATCCTTTAGAGGCTTATATACCAGCTGTCTTATTGACTGGATTGCAGATTAGGGAAATAGGTAATGCTCTTCTTCTTTTCACTTCTTTTTTTTTTTTTTGTTTAAGAGAGTTGGAAATATTATAGAGGATCTGTTTTCAAGAGTTATACTAATTCTACTGTAGGACAATATCTTGATGTTGATCAACCTAAATTTGCTGATTGTCGGAATCTTTTAAGATCTGGTCCCGCAGGATCTTTGCGAGTTAATATTCGTGCAGTAAGTCGTCGATCATTTTTTTTTTCCCATCTTTAGTTGCTGCTTTATTTCTTTATTCATTAAAAAAAAGAGTATTGATTATCTATGCAGGTAGCACAATACGCATCTGATGCTGGGAATGGCAAATCTGCTTTTAACAACGTAGACGAGTGTCTAAGGTACCATTTATTAGCTTTTAAGAATGAAGTGTTTGCGTTTTTGATGCAAGGGAAGAATATGCAATCACATGTCTCAAAGAACAAAATAATATGTTAAGGGCCTTGGAAGAACTTGATTCTCTGCTATTGCGGGCATCAAGAAATGATTCTCAGACCTCAATTGAACCAATGAAACTGAAAGTTGCTACTGCACTTGACGCACTGAACAGGTAACAAGTTTAAAGGGTGCAATTGGTTTTCCTTTCTTTCTCTCTCTTTTTGGGGGGAAAAATGAATTTCGAGTAAATGAAGAAAGAAAAAATGTAATAATCAGTGATTTGATTATTTGACTTTCTTTGTTTTTTCACAAATGGGTCGAAGTGAATATTTCTATAAAATTTCTATTTTGGGTACACACACAAAGACAAGATTTGTCGTTATACTCTGCAAGCACTGATATAAGGCCTTTCTCATGCACAGCCTTCTCGAAACTGTACCTACTGAGGTGCTGGACAAGGGGAAGGCTATGGCTGATGCATACTTGGCTCCAGACTACGATTTAGCACCTGAAAACCTCGACCCTCAGTTAAAGCAACTGGAAATCAATACTGTGATACATACACATTCATCTATGCAAACACAAATTTGTATTCGTTGAAAATCCAAAGTATTCTTACATAATTTTCAGCATTATTTCATATTCAACCAAATTGTGCTTTTTGGCAACAATATGGAATAAATTTCTATGAAATACAAGTCACAACAGGGGGCAAACCATGGCATGTATAGTCATCACAACAGGGAATACACTAGTAAAAAATTCTATGAATCACACAAAGCAACCTATATACATTAGAGCAGCAGAAAATTATTGTCATGCTGCTTTTACAGTGAACACAGACCAAAGCTCAGTTGGTGTTATCATGCTGCTACGAGGCTACTGAAGATACGTTTCAAACTTGGGCATGCAGCACGTAATGTGCCCATGCTCGCTGGAGATATCTGTCAAGTGGAAAGAAATGATATTATCAATAGTTTCACAGGAATTACCAACAAATGTAAAGGAAATTGGCCCATATGATGACACACTCATATATATTATGAATGATGCATATTTGTGTTTAGTGGATAAGAGTCATAAAACATGGAGTAGTTACCTTTGGACAAAAACGGACGTCAAGCGTCTCGAGCATGTTACAATGCATTATGGCGATTTCAACAGCCTTCTCATCAATACTACAAGACTGGTATATCACATCAATGCATAGACAAAGAACAAAAAAGGGGTTATAATACATCATAAAAATGATAGCTTGCCGACAAGCAAACAACCAACAGTATGTTCGCTTGTTTGATTCATACAAGTTCAAATTGATGTGAATATTAATGCTCCATGGCCCAGGAATTAAAATAGAAAAGGAAATACCCTTCTGAATCTGTGGAATAGGTTATTCGATTATATGATGATTATTTCACTTACGACCACTTATTCAGATTTTGTTCGTACAGTTTGACTAACAATACTTTTTTTGGGGGGAGAAAAGGTACAAGTTTATTGGATTCATGCCACTCGTTCTTATGGGTTTTTAAGGTAAGCAACAGGTTAGATTATACTCTCTATCCACATTTTGAATGCTCCTAATTTCTTTCTAGTGCTTCCAGAACTATTATTTAAACACTGCAATTTTCTTTCTAAACTCACCATCACATTTACCACTCATAATAATTGTCACGACTTTTAAGATAAGAATGTAAGAGATACCTAATACCTACTTTCTCAATCGAAACTCATTGATTTGCTACATAAACAATTCATAGTTGGACATATAGTACTAACAAAAATACGACGTCTAATCTTATA
>BMAC01000604.1:342452-365524 GCA_014905375.1 Phtheirospermum japonicum | reverse complement strand
TTTTTTTGTTTAAGAGGAGTTGGAAATATTATAGAGGATCTGTTTTTCAAGAGTTATACTAATTCTACTGTAGGACAATATCTTGATGTTGATCAACCTAAATTTGCTGATTGGTCGGAATCTTTTAAGATCTGGTCCCATCTTTGCATTTTGCGAATTTGATTTCCACTTTTTTTTTGGCAATAACTTGTTGAATCTCAGTTCTTAATGTGTGTTTTTTTCTTTCTTTCTTTGTATTGCTAATTATATTTTACAGGAAAAAGCTTGATCCTTTAGAGGCTTATATACCAGCTGTCTTATTGACTGGGTTGCAGATTAGGGAAATAGGTAATGCTCTTCTTCTTTTCACTTTTTTTTTTTTTTTTTGTTTAAGAGAGTTGGAAATATTATAGAGGATCTGTTTTCAAGAGTTATACTAATTCTACTGTAGGACAATATCTTGATGTTGATCAACCTAAATTTGCTGATTGTCGGAATCTTTTAAGATCTGGTCCCGCAGGATCTTTGCGAGTTAATATTCGTGCAGTAAGTCGTCGATCATTTTTTTTTTCCCATCTTTAGTTGCTGCTTTATTCTTTATTCATTAAAAAAAAGAGTATTGATTATCTATGCAGGTAGCACAATACGCATCTGATGCTGGGAATGGCAAATCTGCTTTTAACAACGTAGACGAGTGTCTAAGGTACCATTTATTAGCTTTTAAGAATGAAGTGTTTGCGTTTTTGATGCAAGGGAAGAATATGCAATCACATGTCTCAAAGAACAAAATAATATGTTAAGGGCCTTGGAAGAACTTGATTCTCTGCTATTGCGGGCATCAAGAAATGATTCTCAGACCTCAATTGAACCAATGAAACTGAAAGTTGCTACTGCACTTGACGCACTGAACAGGTAACAAGTTTAAAGGGTGCAATTGGTTTTCCTTTCTTTCTCTCTCTTTTTGGGGGGGAAAAATGAATTTCGAGTAAATGAAGAAAGAAAAAATGTAATAATCAGTGATTTGATTATTTGACTTTCTTTGTTTTTTCACAAATGGGTCGAAGTGAATATTTCTATAAAAATTCTATTTTGGGTACACACACAAAGACAAGATTTGTCGTTATACTCTGCAAGCACTGATATAAGGCCTTTCTCATGCACAGCCTTCTCGAAACTGTACCTACTGAGGTGCTGGACAAGGGGAAGGCTATGGCTGATGCATACTTGGCTCCAGACTACGATTTAGCACCTGAAAACCTCGACCCTCAGTTAAAGCAACTGGAATCAATACTGTGATACATACACATTCATCTATGCAAACACAAATTTGTATTCGTTGAAAATCCAAAGTATTCTTACATAATTTTCAGCATTATTTCATATTCAACCAAATTGTGCTTTTTGGCACAATATGGAATAATTTCTATGAAATACAAGTCACAACAGGGGGCAAACCATGCATGTATAGTCATCACAACAGGGAATACACTAGTAAAAAATTCTATGAATCACACAAAGCAACCTATATACATTAGAGCAGCAGAAAATTATTGTCATGCTGCTTTTACAGTGAACACAGACCAAAGCTCAGTTGGTGTTATCATGCTGCTACGAGGCTACTGAAGATACGTTTCAAACTTGGGCATGCAGCACGTAATGTGCCCATGCTCGCTGGAGATATCTGTCAAGTGGAAAGAAATGATATTATCAATAGTTTCACAGGAATTACCAACAAATGTAAAGGAAATTGGCCCATATGATGACACACTCATATATATTATGAATGATGCATATTTGTGTTTAGTGGATAAGAGTCATAAAACATGGAGTAGTTACCTTTGGACAAAAACGGACGTCAAGCGTCTCGAGCATGTTACAATGCATTATGGCGATTTCAACAGCCTTCTCATCAATACTACAAGACTGGTATATCACATCAATGCATAGACAAAGAACAAAAAAGGGGTTATAATACATCATAAAAATGATAGCTTGCCGACAAGCAAACAACCAACAGTATGTTCGCTTGTTTGATTCATACAAGTTCAAATTGATGTGAATATTAATGCTCCATGGCCCAGGAATTAAAATAGAAAAGGAAATACCCTTCTGAATCTGTGGAATAGGTTATTCGATTATATGATGATTATTTCACTTACGACCACTTATTCAGATTTTGTTCGTACAGTTTGACTAACAATACTTTTTTTGGGGGGAGAAAAGGTACAAGTTTATTGGATTCATGCACTCGTTCTTATGGGTTTTTAAGGTAAGCAACAGGTTAGATTATACTCTCTATCCACATTTGAATGCTCCTAATTTCTTTCTAGTGCTTCCAGAACTATTATCTTAACACTGCAATTTTCTTTCTAAACTCACCATCACATTACCACTCATAATAATTGTCACGACTTTTAAGATAAGAATGTAAGAGATACCTAATACCTACTTTCTCAATCGAAACTCATTGATTTGCTACATAAACAATTCATAGTTGGACATATAGTACTAACAAAATACGACGTCTAATCTATAAACATTCCTCATCAACAATTATAACAGTCCAGGCCCACTAAAAACGCACCTGAAGAAAAAGACTGGTCAATCTTGCGCAGTCGAGCTTCAAAATTTCCAGGGAGTTACAATTGCTGAACCAAAACAATACAGCCCACAATCAAGACCATGAAAAATATAACATCTCAGAATCAGAAGTACGAAACGCATAGAAAGAGGATTAGATAACATACCTCAAGTTAAGGATAAACAGATTGCAACACGATATATCAACTTCCTTCAAGTTTGACGACAACGAAAGGTTTAATGACGTTAAATGGAAACATCTCGCTGTAGGAGGAATAACCACTTTCTTAATATTCGGACAACCGACACAGTTGAGGTTCTGCAGGAGGCGGTTACATTGGTCCATAGGCGGGATGAGATTATCGTTGGAAGAGTCGAGCGACTCGTAAAATGTGCTGGTTTCAGATAATCTGCCACGGTGAAATCCCCAGTCCAAGTCATGCATATTGACACAGCCGTTCAGGCTGACGTGAGTTAAGTGCATACAGCCAGCCAGCAACTCCTCTATTGCCGACTGGGGGAGGGTCCCATAGGACAAGTCCAGCTCAGAGAGAGCTGGAAGAGCACCACCTTTGTAGAGAGGCTCCAATGATGTTTCACTCAGATACTTGCATGCTTGCAATTTTAGAACCTGTCAAATTCAAAAGTACAAATCATCCCAACAGAAAAAAGCATGTTTAGTGACAAAAGCAGCAGCATAATCAACAGCAAGACATAAGGCTCCATTTGGATTGAGGGATTTTGAAATCCAAAATCTATGTATTTCAAATACTATGGGGGTTATCGGATATATTTTGAAAATGAGTTTTTTATTCCAATGAGAAGATATCTTGTTTAAGTGTAATGTGGATGGGTGAAGATTTCAAATCCGTAAAAGAACTTAAATTTTTTCGAAATAGTTATTCAATAAAGAGTACAGAGTTTATAATTTTTAGCTAAAAATGTGTTGTTTTTTTGTGTGTGAATGTGTGCAGTGTGTGTTTGTGTAAAATGTGTAGTGCTTGTTTGTGAAATGTGTCCAAAAATGAATTAAAAATTTGAGAGGACTTGAAATCCATTGATTTAAGTTTTTAGCCAAACATGTTGAGCGGATATGATGATGGATTTTTCAAATCCTTCCGCCAAACCCCTCATATCCCTCGATCCAAACACAACCCAAATGTTTGCAATAATGTTCTAGGATGTCCTAACATCTACATGCAAGAAAATTAATAGTTACTCATCTGATTAAAAGGATGGATACAATTAACAGATGGAATAAAGTACCTTCAAATACAAACAGGAATCAAAAACAGGCTGCAGATTAACCAAGAATGTGTAGGATAGATCAAGGTAGAACAGGTTGGGAAGGCAGTGTAATGACAGAAGTCCATCAGGACCAATCAAGGGGCATGACATCAACACCAATGATTCAATAAGCGGACACGAAGATGCTGTAGCAGATAAGCAATCATCCCTCAGTTGGCTGCACACATCAATCATAGAAGATTTCAAATACATCACATATTTGAAAAAATTCACTCAATTTTTATTTAATAAATTATAGAAAAATGTGAATATATATCACCTGCAGAAAGACGCATCCAAAGACGTTAGAAGTGGGCAATAAATGAATGCTTCAGACAATACACCACACCCCTTCAATTCAAGTGAAACCATCTGTGGTGCTTCGACATGGAGCACATTCAATTTGGGGCATATGCCCATATTCAAGGACTTGAGGCCAACCTGAAACAGATTTATAAAAAAATGGAGGAATAAAATAAGTAAAATCAAACACTGGTTCAAATAACCCTTCGTTATATTTTCAGAGAAATGTATAATTTCTTTAAAGAAAATTTATTAGATTGATAACCACAAGACAGCCAACTCCAACCCCAAATACAGAGAATGAAATAAGAAATCATTAAAGAAGATGACTTACAGGTGAAAATGATGCTCTCTCGAGATGGTCACAACCATCTAATGAGACATGCTCAAGGTAAGGGCATTTGAGTTCTAGAGAAGTTATTGCACGGCAACCACCAAGTGAAAGACCAATTAAAGATGTACTGCTAAAACTTACTGTAGTCAAGCTCTGAGAAAGAGTATAGCTAGAATCAGATATAATATAAGTAATTATACAAAACTCACATGAAAATAAAGCTAAATAATGAGTTCAGATATAATAACAAGACATAGGGCACTGAAAAAAAAAATTTAAACCTCGCAATATTATAATATTATTAATTAGAATTGTTCTTAACCAAAATCAAATTTCACAAATCAGTGGAATTATACGTTAAAGAAAAAAAAGGAAAAAAAAAAAGATTTCAGTAGTAAATAGGAAATATCATGACATACCTCGCAATTATCAAGAACCAATGATCTCAACACCGGACAGCCTCCACCGTCACTGAAAACTTCGCAAATAGAATTTGTCAAAGATTCGCATTCAGTGAGGTCAACTTCTTGCAAACAAGGGCACTGCAGTGCTAAAGTAGTCAAGCTTTCTTGCTTTTGCAAAACTAGTTTCTGCAAGTAAAGTCGATCAAAGATATAGTAAGGATTACAAAGTTCACAGGATAAAAGCACCCCATTCAATGAAGTAATCACACTTAGACACGGAATAACAATATGAATATAAATAACATACTTTAAGTGCATTTGATGTAATACTGATTCTCTGGAGAGATGGGCAATTAGAAACTGTAATTGAGAACAGCACGTTGCTTCTTAAATTTAAATCAACAAATCTGCAAGGATGCAAGTATATAGCTCAGAAAAGAGACAACAAGAAAAAATAAAAACGATGTTAGGGCTCAAAGTGCAACTGTTCAAGAAAAGGACATACTTCCGACAGTGTACAAGTCTTATGTTTTTCAGGCGCGGCAGATCCAAAGATACTGCTGTTAACAAACTGCAATTGTCAAGCTCAAGAACCTACAGTAGATGCGTAGGCAGCATCAGCAACATATGTACCAATTAATCAAACATAAAATAATGAATTGTGAAATGAGGAAATATTCAAGACGAGAAGTTTATCAAACCTCAAGCATATCACTAAAAGCTATTGCAACCATCGAAGCTGATGTTATACCCTCACAGCTATGAAGCTTAAGAACTGTCAACATTGGCAGTCTCACAGACTTCAAAGGATATAATCATATGTTAGATTGCATAAATAGATATTTACTATATTTTACAAAGAGAGAGAAAGAGATTTTACTTCAAGAGAGATATTTGGGCAGTATGAAGCATCAAGAATATGGAGATTTCCACAAGCCATAGCTATTTCTCGTAGTGTCTCATCACTGACACATGAACAATTCGACATATCTAAGGAATCCAATAGTGGGCATGATGTTGCTGCTGAACGGATTGCAGCATCTGTAAGCTTGTGGCAGGAAGCTATATCAAGCTCCCGCAAAAGGGGGCAATTAAGAACTGCATGCGGCATACTACTGCGCTTGAGAGACAAGGTTTCAAGCTGGGGGCACCTGATAGGAAACAAAAAAATGATTCATATTATAATTGAAACACAGAAATTTGTAAACAAGACTGAAACGATTAAAAACCTGATAGAAACGCGAAGCACACGACATTTCACTATTTGAAGATCGCGCAATCTATCATGAAAAATGGGAATTTCCTGAATGCCATTGCCCAAAGTAGCATCATTGACAGTCAAGCTCTTCAACATGTGGCAATCCGCTAAGGCTTGGAAAAAAGTCTCGCCTAACTGGCCTCTACCCAGAGTTAAAACCTCAAGATTCCTGAGAATCAACAGCGATATAAAGGTTAACAATATAAAGGTTACGGCGTTATAAAATTGCCAAGGAAAACCAAAATCTGATTTTTACCTTAACGAAGAGACTGCTTTCATGACGAGGGGATGGATAACAGGAGTACCATAAACATTTACTGCAGTAGCATTTGGGTATCGCTGACACATGTCCTCAACTAAAGATCAAAACAAGTACCCAAAGTTAGTGTCCTAGTGGGGGGAAAAAAGAGGTGTTAAATATATCGGTGAGTCACAGTAATGTAAATACTCACATTGCTGAGGAGATATGTATCGATTCTCAAAATTCAAGTACCGCCAGAAATCTTCATGAGAACTTGCATCCCTCCACTGCCTGCAAACCCTTGCTGCTCGGCAAAGATCAATGTGGCCCAAGAAACCAAAAACCTGCAAAAGATGTCAATGCTAAGAGTGAGTCGTGGAATGGGGCTGCCAATAATTGCGTCAATGAAGATTTCACGGTGTCGGACGGTGTATTTTACGGTGTCGAATGGTGGCGAATCTCAGTGCCGGAAGTGGGGAGTCGAGTTAAAAAAAAAAAAGAAGAGAAAAGACAAGATGGGGTTATGTGATTGACGAGGGGGGTTTTACAAAAAGGTATTTATTATTCATGGGTGTTTTGTGATTAATAAAGAAATTAAGTGTTCTGTAATAAAAAATATTCGTTGATTTTATTTAAAATATTTAACAAACTAAGGACATATTAGATATTTTCAAATTAATATTAATATTTAAAGTATTAAATATAAATTATTATTTGACATATACATTTATTTAGAAGTACTGGTCAAGAAACAAGTAGATCATACAAGCTAGCGTGCAACGGCTTTTCAGCTGATCATCTAAAACAGATAAAAGAAACCCGTTTCATATGGGTCATTTACAATACCTACCATATGTAACAAGTCATCGGTAAGATCCATCCGAACTTCTGAATCATCCATGGTTGAAGTATCATCATTCTCTCCCGCAACGCTAGAATCAAGCACATCTTCATCGAAAACATCGTGAATAGGAGCAAGGTAATGAGTTTCATTTTCCAAATCAGTGCCCCAATCCCTGCATAAAGAGACGAAAAATTAAGACGGGTCGAGATGCAGATGTACCACACGTATCGATAAAGAAATAAATGTTTTAGTTTCTTAGTGGATTTTCTTCTATTCTTTTCAGGTTTTTCAGTTAAAGATTGGAACAGAATAAGAGAAAGATAAGCTGCGATACATACAAGTATAACTATTAAAACAGTGCAAAGTATACAAACTGATCTTTAACAACCAACTCTAAACAATTCAACCAAAGAAATGATTTGTTAAAGAAATAACCGATTCATTAGTTTCTTATTTCGTTGATACAGATTATCAATTTCAAAGGTGGATATAGAATATATAAAAATGAAAAGAACAAAAAGAAACGTTCATTTCTTAAACTGAAAAGGCAAGGGTAATTTAGTTCATAAATCATTTGATCCTATAAAAAAAAGTCAACGGCTGGATATTTGGAATGGAAGGTTGCGCGATTTCAGGATAGTAATTATGTTGCATGGAAAAGATCAATAAAAAGCACCACAAATAATCGGAAATGAATGGCACTGACACGTGGAAAAGCAAATCCAATTAATCATTCTATATGAGAAGTTTGTTTAGAATGCAACACATCCAAAACGGCGGCGTATCCACATTTTCCCTCCAAAACACAACAAATTAGTGTTGTATCCACATTTTCCGTCCAAAACACAACAAACTAACATTCAAAGCTACGCGGTTATAAAGATTAACCAAAGAAGGCCTGCGATCAGACAACTAACATTTAAAGAAAAAGTCCAAAAGAGAAATATCCAATCAAGGACACAGCCCAAAAGGAGAGCAAAGAATGCCGTCTTGAAATCACTTCCAGCGGAAGAGTGATTGACAGATAATATAGACATAATGATTATGTTAGCTAGAATCCCAATGACAGCTGTGCACCAATCACACAATTGCGGATAAAAAATTAAATTCAAACACTATAGCAGTCACATACAATAACTAATACAGGCACACGAGCGCACACAGACACACACACACGAGTGGAGAGGGATAGAGGCAGAGCTCACAGAGAAAAAGAATGAACTTTGGGACGTTTATTCTGCGCATCACAATTTTCTCTTCCCATTGAAGATGTTGAAGATGAAGACTCGCCAGCCAACCCCAAATTCAAATTAACATCCACTTTATTACTTACACTACCACCATTAGCAGCACATCTTGACCTCAATTCACTTATCCACTGTGAAACTTGATTAGTTTTTCCACTCATTTCGCTATCAAGATCAAATCTTTCATTTTTCTCACTCCCGCTTGCTCCCTCGCCACTCACCTGCACTCCTAACCACTTCTCTTTGCCATCGCCACCAACATTGTGAAAATTGGCCCAAAACCCTAATTCAGAATCATCATTCTCCATTTCTTCGCTCTCATTCCCGAAATCGCCCTCTCTCTTACACTCCTTCCCTTTATTAGAACAATTAAAAAAATATGAATTGCTACTAGTACAACAGTCTTCCACTCTTATTCCAAAGCATAGAAAAGGAAAACACCAAATCTTCATACAAAAAAAAAAAAAAAAAAAAAAGAAAAGAAAAAAAAAAAACGACAACTTCACTAACCCTCGCTAACGAACCCACATAGTTCACCCACAAAAGCCCTGGTTTTTAACACAGAACCCTTAAAATTACAAATTGGGCAAGAATCGGAGGGACGAAAATCATAATTGAGGTCTTCACTTTACCCATTCCGCTTCATAACAGTGTAAATATTGGGGAATTGTTTATAAAAAAAATTAACAAACAAATGCTGGCATATGCAAAACTGTACATAACGGCAAACAGATCGGATCGGATGAAACGAGACGAGTGCCAACGCTCTCTTTTTGAGGAATTCTTCTTCGAAAAGATCGGCGGCAATGGAGATTTTCTATATTTTTCTCTCTCTTCTTTTTCCGCCTCTCTGTAGTCTCTCTCTCGCACAAATGGCTTTCTCTCTTTTCTTAATATTACAAATTGGTATTTTATACGCAGTTTTCGGGCTTTTTCAGGAATTTTACATTATTTTAAAAAAAATTACAAAAATATGATATGAGAAGATGGACTAAACAGTTATCAAAGATATAATAAATACTGATATCCGATGTGGATTTTCAGAATTTGACATAACTCCATCTATTTGAAGAATACAAATGTTTAGGAAATTTCAAAGGCTTTTATTTTTTAGTGAACAAAATAACGGAGCTAGAAAATATTGTTAAGAGGCGTTTGATAATGTTAGGAAAAAAAGTTGAGGCTAATTTAGGTCTTTCGTTGTTTGAAGAATGTGAAGAGCCCTAAAACCATGATGAAATAGAGAATCTTATAAGTAGTAAACTAAATTGGGGTTCGTAACAATATATTGAAGCATGTAATAGAGAGAAAATGTAAACAATTAGCGAAGGGGGAGAGGACTTATGCTAATTTTCTTGCATTGTAGAAAAAAAAAAAAAAACGGTTCATGATTCAGTTCAGGTTTATGTTTAACATTCATTTTATTTATTTGTTTTATGTGATGTACTTTATTGTGTGAATTGATGTATGCACTAAGCATTTTTCTTTTATTGTTTTATCGCATGCATAAATTCTTCTATTTTCCTCTTCTAAACTAAAATTGCATATTTCAGATGAGTAATGTATAGTTGACTATGGTCCGATTAAACCACGTGATATATCTAATAGAATCTTTAAGTAAATAAGTTTTATTTAAATATTTCTACACTTATCATAAGAAATACATAAAGAAATTAATTTGAAATCAAACTATTAATTTAATTTATATGAGTCCGCTAACAATCTAATTATTGTTAAGCTTGAGTTTGATTCATTTAATTAAAAAAAACCTTCTAGAAAGTTGCCTTTAATATATACATCCAAGTACATACGTATACGTATAGAGGAGAATGAGAGGATCCACCTTCCAAATACTTTAGTCGTTGTAGCTCCTTAGAAGCAGATAATTTATTCGCGAGAGGTCATCGGGTCTTCGTTGAAATCAACCAATATCAGCCAATGATAGTAGTCACGACCTACGCAGACATTCCAATCTTCATCATCCTCGATGAAACGCACAACTGGTTATATGTTGGGATCCTCACTGAATTTTATCTTCAAACGCTCCCCCGGTGAGTAGAGTGAGGTTGTGGTCATTTTGAATGATCTAATAAATAATAGGGGATACAGAAAGGTTGTAGGGTTATCGGAAATAACAAGTGCGATGGGCGAAGGGAAGGAAGCGGTAGGGCAGTGGAAGTTGTGTTGGAGGAATGAGGAGGAGGTGAGGTCTTGATGGAGGCGGAGTGCGTATAGAGCCATTGGAGAGATAGAGAGAGTTTGGCATCCAAATTGATACCACCAAATTATATGGTTCACTCAGGTACACTATGAAATGTACACCCGGGGGCAAAATGATGTTGTTTCGTTCATTTTTTTAATGCCCGACTATTCTTTTAATCTGATATATATTATAATGGAACTTTTGGCACATTTTGGATTTTCGGTTCATATGATGTATTTTGAATGCATTATCGATGTATTTGGTGTTTTCAAGTTATGTATGTGATTTTTGAAGATTATTGATTTATTTTTTTAGTTTTTACGATATCTACATTTTATGATGTACTTTATTTTATATTATTGATGAAACATGGTTCTTAATAACAATGTATCTAACAATATGAATCGGTATATTAAAGTCTTGTTCAGTTTTAACACGTTATCGCTTTACATTGTTTGTTTAATTGATGTATATGGTTCTTAAAATTAATGTATTTAACATCAAGGTATTTGAGAATCAATGTAACCAAGTAAATGGCATTCGATATCGATAATGATCTATTTCATTAATAAAGCAAACATAATAGTGAAGCCCTACATCTAGGGGCTCCATCTACATTGATAGAAAAAGAAAATTAAATCAACAATAATAGATTTATTTTTCTTCATTTCCTTGTTTTGTATTCGCCAACTCTCCCGCAACTCAAGATTTTCAATGAATAAAAAAACCTCTCTTTATTAAATCACTCATTCTCAAGAGTGAGATTTAGTATGTCAAGTAAAAGGTCAACATTGACCGCCTTCAGACGAGCACACTTAGATTGAAGCTCTTGCAGCTAGGTGAATTCGTTGTTAGAGTGACTGTTCTCAGAGTCAGACATGATAACATTTGCTTATGAAGGTAGGAGAAATTTGTTATTATTGGTTAGCATGAAAAAATAAATAAGTGGAGATAAGGATTTATGTAAGCAAGCCTTAAATAGAGATACTTACCGTTAAATTAAACAATAAAGTGGGGGATTTGAAAGGACATGCAGCTGAAACGACGCTTCTCTAAAACTATCTTCTCAAAAGTTGCACCAGAAGTCTGATTTATATTGATGTATTTTTAATGCACTAAATAATGTATATTGTGTTCTTTATTGATCTACATTATATCTTTTTTGAATATAATCGTTGATTTTTTTTATTTTTCTTAAATAACTTTTTATATTAAATAGAGATGATCACCTACAAATTGAACAATAAAGTGGAGGATTTGAAAGGAAATGCCTTCTCGGAAACACAAATAGACCAATAAAGTAAATGATTTGAAAAGACATGTAGCTAAAACGACGCTCCTCTAAAACTATCTTCTCAAAAGTTGCCCCAGAATTCTGATTTATATTGATGTACTTTTAACAGATATTGATGTATATATTATTCTTTATTGAGGTACATTATATCTCTTTTTGAATATAATGGTTGATTTTTTTTATTTTTTTATTTACTTTTTAAATAACTTCTTATGTTAAATAGAGATGATCACCTGTAAAATAAATAATAAAATTGAGGATTTGAACGGATATGCCTTCTCGAAAAGGCAAGTAGAACAATAAAGTTGATGATTTGAAAGGACATGCAGCTTAAAACAACGCTCCTTTGCAATTATCTTCTCAAAAGTTGCACAGAAGTCTGATTTATATTGATGTATTTTTAACGCATTACTGATTTATATGGTTTTCTTTATTGATGTACATTATATCTTTTGAATATAATTATTGATTTATTTTTTTACTTTAAAAAAAAAACTTTTATGTTAAATAATATTATTTTATTTGTTATTTTTATTAGAAATGTGTATTCATCATGTTTGTCCATGTATGGAAATTAATATATCTACATTTATTATGTTATTGATGTACATGTTACTGAAAATAAATGTACGAATATCATAAGTGTGATGTATCCAAATACGTATCATGTATATCATCATGTAAATGATGTACTAGCAATAAAAATAGTAATAAGAACGTAGAATGGTTAAGTTGTCCATAATATACATAACCACCCAAAAGATCTACCATTTACAAAATACAAATTCACATCCCATATTTACACGTGCATATCTCTTTCCCAAGATAATAATCATATGAATATCCCTGAACACCATTTACAATCTTGCATGAAACGGAGCCTTCAATACAGCCTTGACTGCATCTTTTTCCTTGTTGATTGAATCCATCAACGAGTAATCAAATATCTTACTCAAAGAAATGGTATGACTAGTTCCTACATCCATAACGTTAAAGAAAGTACATCTACTGTAATATATATATATAGGGAAAATTCTCAAATACTACCAAAACATCAATCCCAATTCCTATATAATCCAATGACTCTTTTTATTCCTATATAAACCAAATACTTCCCATTTAATAAAAAAATGTATTTAAACTATCAAAACTACCCCTACATATCTCTCTCTCTCTCTCCCCTAAATTAAATATGTTCCCATTAGACTACATCAGCCCGATTTGCTGCCATTAATCCCATTAATTTAGCAATTTATCTAAATTATTAAACTATGTAAATTATGAGACTGAAAGTTAGCAAATAAAGTCAACAAATAAGCCCACTATAAGTTTTAAGAAAAATAAATATAGTGGGAAGGAGAAATAAATTTACAAATCAACACCATGGGCGTCATAGAAGTGCTGGGTTTTACATCATCGAGTGTTGGTGTACACCTCGTACAAATTTTCTATGACTTAGTTTGAATGAACTTTGGCCTCAATAGAAAGTAATTATAATCTTCTTCATTTTAGAATAAAACAATTATAGATGATTCTTTATTCATGATACATCTTTAAAGATAAATAAATGTTAATCAATATTGTTGACCTTATTACTTAGAAGTTTAGAGCTATAGATTTTTGTTTTTGAATTTTTATATGCTTACGTTGTCCGCGTCCCTCGATTCTTATCTGTTTACTCAGGTAACTATGTATAATGTATTTATCGGATGTGTTTGCTTCTGACTTTTTGAGATTTATAAAATCTTGTGATTGAATTTAATCAGTCGGGAAGGAGATAATATTAATTATACTTTTGAAGTCTTAATGTGAATGTGAATAAGCTTGTATCCATATTTGTTTGTATAATTATAATTTAGAAATTAGACCTTTAAATCCTAATAACATGTACTTTTAAAGTTTCAATGATTATGACCTAGGAAACTAACCAACAAACTAATTACTTAATACTAATAGTATTATTTAACAATTTGTAATAATATCTTGTAATTAATCCATCAAAGTAGTATGTAATTTTCCAAAAGTCGTGGAAAGTAGTTTGTAATTTTCCAAAAATTTTGTGAAGTAGTATGCAATTTATGCAAAGTAGTTTGTAATTTTTCAAAACATATATATATATATATGTGTGTGTGTGTGTGTGTGTGTGTGTGTGTGTGTGTGTGTGTGTGTATTGGGTCCAATTATTAAATGAGTCTGTAGGGCCAAATCTCAACCACTCACTAGGTTTAGATCTAATGGATGTAAATTGAATGAAGGATGGTTAACTAATAAACATATAATTATTGTATACTTGTACTACTAAATGTGCATTGTCGGACATATAAATGTGCATTACAAACTATTAAATATGCAATGAAACTGTTGGAAATTGGCTTGGAGAAACATGACATAATGCAAACATCGTTGTCATTCCAATAATGCATCAATGTACTCTTAATGTGCAATGATATGCGTCTAAATGAGCAGTGAATTTCTATATTTTATTATTTGGTTTTCACAATAATTTCAATTAGAATTTCTAGAAGTACAAATTTGTTGGGAAATGGTATGGGTATTGTTCCTTAGGTATTAATATGGTGTAATTTATTTTGACAATATTTATATTTTTTGAGATTTATAGAGAGATTTCAATAGAAGAGAATTATTAATTGAGGAGAGAGAGAAATATAAATGATGTAAATATATTAATTAATAATATTAATATTTATTTAAATGTTAATTGGTGCATATTTAAAAATCTATTGATGCACATTTAGACAAATATTGTCACCCAAACTAATTTATATCCATTGGATCTAATATATTGGATGGTTGTGATTTGGCTCACAGACTCATTATAAGAAGTAGACCCATTGGATCCACTCAACACACACACACACACACACACACACACACACACACACACACACACACACACACACACACATATATATATATATATATATATATATATATATAGAGAGAGAGAGAGAGAAGAGAGAGAGAGAGAGAGGGAGAGAGAGAGAGAGATTGTGCCACGACCCAATATAAGATATAAACGATAAACACACATAGCAACTTCTTTATTTAAATACAAGAAGCTCGATGAGAGCATGCTTAGACACTCATCTAAATACAATGCCATAAAATAAAACTAAGAACCATAGAAGTAGTCTGTTCATTATATATATATATATATATAATAAACTAACAGGACGACAAGTCACCCATATATATTAATCCTTGCCATATAGTTCTCGATCTGTCGCAATGTCTTCGTTATCTGAAAATTAATTTGGTAAACAAAAGAAAGAAATTGTGGGATGAGCTAACAGAGCTCAATGGGCCTGAAATGGTGTGTAAAATATATTTTTTTTTTAAACATGAAGATGCAATAGAATAAAACTTTAAATTAAATAATTAATATATAATACTTAAATATCAATAACACAAAATTAGATCACAATTAAACGCAGCCTGCATAGATTCACCACCAAGCCTTATTACCATTTCAACAAATTAGCCGAAGCTATGGCCGAAGCCCACGTCGCCTTATTCCTCCCAATTGGTTTGACGTAGCTATGGGCTTTTTCCCAGAGATCGGCATACTCATGAGTATACCATTTCTACGACCCAATCGCCTGTTGGACACTCCGTCCTTTCAGGGCTGGGATTAGGACCATGGGTAGTTTAGACAAGGACCACGGGCGACTCGTTCAATCACAAGTCTAACTATCCCATCCCAATACAAACAAACAAGTACCAATATTTAATTCTATTCTTTTGGAAAAACACACATAATCACTCCCGAAGACTAGCATATGAATTAATAAAAGTAAGTTAAATTCCAAGAACACATAGATAATTCCTGTCGAAAGAAGATGCATATGCTGTTTATCAAAGTAATTTTTAGTTTTGAAAATATTAAGAAAACCCACTGTTTAACTCCTTGTTCTGCGAATCCTCTCGGCTTGATTTCCTACAAAATTCCCAAAATATATTAGGCACAGTCCAACAACCTTAAAAAAATAAACACAAAACAAGGATTCAGACAAAAATTTTGCGATTTTATTTTATTTTTGATTAAATCAAAAGGATTTGGAGTTTTCTTCCCTTTTTACAGCGATTAATGGCCAGACGAAAAAGGAGATGAAAAATTTCCTCCCCCTTTCCATGGCCGGCGATGATGCTAAAACACGACCCAAAATTTTCTGAGAAGATCAAGGACAAACCCCAAGTTTTGATTTAAAAAAAAAAGGCTTTACTATGAAAGCCAAAGATGGAATGAAGAGAGAGAGAAAATGAAAGGCTTTCACCTTGTGAATAGCTGGTAAAGGATCAGAATGAAAGTGCTCTTCTATATATATATAGGCTAATAGGTTTATTTGATCATTTTCGGATTATTTCTTATTTTTATTATAAATGAATATGAAGCCTCAATATTTCAAGACCAACGAGAGGTGTTGCTGGGCTTAAGACATTTATCCATCTATTAAATAACTAATGGGCTTTAGACCAATATATTAAAACCCAGGTAAGTTAATATGTTAATTAATGAGTGTAGTTATATTTTAATAATGATAGTCCTAAATAATAATAATAATAATAATAATAATATAAATAATAATAAATGAAAATTTTAGTTTTAATAATAAATTATCATCTTGTTACCTTATATATTTTAGATTTTCGGAGCGGGGTCTCACATATTGTGTGTGTGTGTGAATAAATGTAGAAAGAGAACTTACATCTTTGTCCTCTTTGTAGCCGGTATCCCAACTAAAATGTTCAACTTATGGAAAGACTATATTATTCCTTAAGTAGTTAGGTTATGAGTGGTGAAGTGTGTATTGTGTGTGGATGTAACTCAATTTTAAAGAGCAGCAGAGTGTACCACATGAGGATAAGAATTCAATTATTCCCTTTTAGTTATTTACTTGCATCTTTTCTCCTACTATTTGTTTCCATAAAATACGTGGTTGTGACATAGGTGCTCTCATCGATTTGTCATGGCGGAAGGAACTCACCTCAAACTATCAATGAGATTGCCAAGCTGGCATAGAACATTTCTGATCAAAATACACACCACTTAGACAATATTTAACAATCTTTTGGAGAGTTGGCCACCACCATTAATTCTATCTCCAGTCATCTAAATCAGCCCTTCGCAGAATGCACAATGGGCCCTTCTTATTCCACTCCACTGTCATCGTCTCTGCCTTGCCCTTTTTCTCATTGTTTTGGCCAAGTACTTTTTCTTATTACCCATGAATGGTAGAATAATTTCATTTTTGGTCCATTATGTTGGCCACTTTCCACAAAGGGTATGTGATGTTGGCCAACTGTTTTTCATGTAATTGTGGTATTTCTCTTGTGTTTTTAATTAGGGTTTAGTGTTTTTATAGTGGTTTTGAATCGATTTGTCAGGTTATTAGGTTGCTTTCTCATTTTATTAATTTTAACCTTTTGTCTACGATATTAGTGATGTTTTGTGATTCTTGGGTTATTATGTTCAAAATGCATATTTCATAGGTGAAGGCATTGAGGCCCAAGTCAGCCCTTAAGCCACACCATGCCTTGCCAAGCGACGCCAACACCAACGCCAAGTAAGCCAACATCAGCGCCCAGCCTGTGCTCGCGCCCAGCCTGTGCCCACGCCTGTGCTCGCGCTAAGCATCAAGCCAAGGGGTCATTTCGAGTCAAACTTGGTCAAACCTGGGAAATCCAAGCTTTTAAGGCTTATTTGACCTATTTACCCCCCAAAAAACCTAATATAAATAGATAGATCTATCATTAGAAAAAAAAATACACTCTCCTCCCAACTCTTGCATGTGTTTGAGATTTATTTTCTCTCTCTAGGTTTTAGATTTAATCTCAAGCTTTTCCTTGGGTTTGTAAGCTCAAGAAGAATTCAAGTCATCACTTGAATTTTATTTGCTTTGTAATTTCATTCAAGTTTTTGGATTCTCTTTCTTAATTCAAGTAAGTTTTTTATTATTTTTTCCTTGTTCTTCAATTTCAAGCTTGTTCTTCTATTTATGCATTTTGCCTTAACTATTCGATTTGTTGTTAGATTTGTGATTTGGTTTATGGAATCTAGGTGAGTGACACACATTGATTATATATCGGGTCCTTGATCGTTTTTATTTTGAGTATTTCATATGCTTTATTTTATTTTTTATTTTCATACATGGTTTTATGTTGAATCCTAGATCTACTCTTCGTTTCTAGTTATTTTTCGAAAAGTTTTTAACTTTCACGTCAACTTTATTGCTCTTTCTAATGGTATTTTTGATTTTCGTTAATTCGCATTATTTAAGTTTTCATGATCATGCATGCATAGTTGTACCTTAGGTTTCCTTGGTTGTACCTTGTTGTTTCTTTGCTTTTTATTGCTTATTTTGATCATTGCTTGCAATTTCAATACGCCATACGCACGAGACATCCGAAATACTTGCTTTAATTTTCATAGATAGTCATAGTTTCTCATTTATTTTCGCTTTCCTTCAATTTCTCAAGCTAAAAACCCATTGATCCCTACAATCAATCGAATTCCGATAATACCAAGCCACACGAACCATATCTATACTACATCCCCAAAACATTTCTCTTCACCAACATTAAATCACGTCTTCTAAGTTGCAACTCATCAAATAAGGTCCATTTTTATCACGTTTGGGCCCAAATGCTGATGTGGCATGCTTATTTAGTTTCTTATCATTTTTATTTAATTTTAAATATTTAATGGAGGAAAAAAATCATTTTTGCCCTTCCCATTTAGTTCTTTTCCTTTCTTTCTTTCTAATTTAGTTTCTAATCATGCCACATCATCATTTGGGTCCGAACATAATAAAAATGTACCTTATTTGATGAATTCGCCAATTTAGAAGACGTGATTTGATGCTGACCAACATCACGTACCTTTTGTAAAAAGTAGCCAAAATAATGGAGTAAAAATGAAATTATTCCCATAAATGCTAGACCTAATATACAAAGCCAACACATGCCCAAACCAACTCACAAAAACACGTTACTTAACCTTATCCAACCCATTCAACCATCTTTGTCCACCCAAACTTACACTATTTGTAAATTAAGTCCACATGAGATGCAACGCTTGCACGGACAAGGACTCTACTTCAATTTTGATGAGCGTTATAACTTCGGCATCAATGACAAACCCCACCGCAACCATTTCTCCTTAACTTTGATGCGGTTAATGGAGATTTCACAGATAGGTAACATTTCCTCTGCTATTAGCGAGCCCACTCTTTCACCATAAATATCGCTTAACGCCCTCACCAACACTCCTTCCTATGTTACCTTGCACTTCATGGGGTTTATCAAGGGTCAAGCAGTTTGGATTTTAGTATATCATGGTAGTACCCATATTTTTGTGCAATCAAGGTTGCTAAATTTCTTAACTAACCAGTCAAGCCAGCAATTGATCTTAATGTGGTTGTCAGCAATGGGCAAAAACTAACTAGCGCTAATTGTGCAAAATGGACAGAGCTCGTTCTCAATGCCATCATCTCACTGTTGACTTGTATCTTTACTTCTTGAAGGATCTGAAGTCATTCTAGAAGTGTCTTGGTTATCAACCCTGGGCCCCGTCCTGCATGATTACTCACAATTGACCATAAAGCTCACTTTGAATGGTTATGAGGTCGTTCTTAAAGGTACTTCCCATGTCACCACCACTCTTAATCTCATTCCATGCCTTTCAGCGGTTGCACGATATAGATAGTGTGGCTCCTTCCAATTATCTTATGGTTGTGCGTGTTACTACTTACGAGGAACAGGTCTATAGTAGTAGATTAGATGAATTACTCTCTCGATTTCCTGAGGTGTTTTCTACACCACTAGAGTCCTGCTCAACCGATCATGCTATCGAACTACTACGGGTACTGCTCCAATCAATGTTTCCCTATCGATATCCTCATTTTCAAAAAAATGAATTCGAATGTCTTATTTTTGAAATGTCAGTTGATTGTATTATCAAGCCTACTACTAGCCCTTTTTATCTGCCTAGTTTAAAAGAAGTATGGCATATGTTAAATTTGCAGGAACTCCTCTCGCGCCCTTAAGGCTATCATATTTAAAGATTGATTTCCCATCCTCACGGTTGATGAGCTACTAGATGATTATACGGGGTTTGATTCTTTAACAAGTTTGATGGATCCGAATATCATCAGAAGACACCTATAACTATAGGTTTCACACTCATGATGGGAATTACAAGTTTTTTGTCATGCCCTTCGACCTCAAGAATGCACCTTGTACCCTTCAAGCAGTCATGAACGACATGTTTCGACCACTCCTTTGTAAATATGTCTTTTTTTATGATATCTTGGTGTATATCATGACCTATGACACGTATTTGTCTCAATTACAAGATGTGCTGGAGATAATACATCTTAATCGACTTGTTGTTAATCTTTGTATATTATTGTTTGCTCAGCCACGAGTTGGCTACATGGGACATGTTATCTATGTGGCAATGGATTCCTTAAGAAACCTAAACGGTGTTGATTTGGCCAATACCACCATCACTTAAGGCCTTACATGGGTTTTGGGGAATTTCGGTATCTTATCGGAAATTTATTAAACATTATGCGATAATTGCAGCACCACTCACTGATTTATTACTCTTTCAAGTGGACAAGGTAGGCACACATGGCATTCTAGGATCTTAAATCTCCCTTAAATTCTCCCCAATGTTAACTTTGCTAAAATTTGAGGCCCCATTTGTCATCGAAATAGATGCATCTGGAGTGGGAATGAGAGCAACTTTACTATGAAAAGAGCAACCAGTTGTGCATTTTTTCCAAAGATTTACACAGGCTATGCGGGGTGCCTCCACATATTAACGCAAGATGATGGCCATAACTAGAGCAATTTCAAAATGGAGGCAATACCTGCCCGACTGCTGTTTGCAGTCCACACCGATCGAAAGAGCCTTAAGAACTTAATGGAATAGAAGATCAAAACTCTAGATCAGCAGCGTTTGCTCACTAGATTAAAATATGTGATTTTAAAATCATTTATAAAACGGGTGCACAGAACCAAGCTGTAGGTGTTTTGTCTAGGAAACACATTGAAGTGAAATTTTTTAACCTCTCACGGGCCAACTAAATCTTCTAAACGACTTGCGAGATCAGGCCAACTGGGATGGAAGCATGACATCAACCTATATTACTATGCAACAGGACCTGACCGTGATATTGGGTTTTCAAATTAAGTATGGATTACTTTTATATCAAGGTCACTTAGTTATTTTGTCATCACTGCAACAATAAGTCATAAATCAATTCCATGATATAAAAGAAGCTGGTCATGCGGGTTTCATGAGGACATATTGGGGTTCTATGAGGAAAGATATATAAGAATATATGGAAAATTGTCAAATTTCACTACTGCAGAACACAGTTTAAAAGGCGTTTTTTTTTTTAGTTTTAAAGGCAGTTTTTGACCCACCATTACATCGACTGCCGTAAATTTTTACGGCGGTTCTTCAAAACCGCCGTGAAAAAGTGGGATTTAATGGCAGTTCTGGAACCGCCGTAGAATGCAGCGTTTTTACGCCGGTTTTGGAACCGCCGTAGAATGCAGCATTTTTACGGCGGTTCTTGAGAAATACCTTCTAGAAAGTCTYTTTTCAGAACGAACATTTTACGGCGGTTCTTGAAAAATACCTTCTAGAAAGTAGTAAAAAAAATTAAAAAAAAAAAAGAAATGGAAGCACATCTATATATAATTGTTCATATGGTATAATCAAAAATTCATATTCGTACTAGAAACAACAGACAAAACTTCAGCAGCCAAACTTCTATGTTTATTACTAAAGCCACTTCTATTAACAAGATATCACCAAAATCGAGCAACCTGAACAAAACAAGTGAGCTAAAGTGCAAACCACCCTCACAACATGTATTGGTGTAAAAGATAGGAAAACGAAGAGAAATGTAACAATAAAACTTGTAATCGTATAAACCTTTTAAGAATTAGTCAATGTAAACAAATGATGACCAAAAAGCAGAACAAGAAGTAATAGCAGAAAAATTACTTTAACTTCTAAACAGAACGTTGGGACTTTGCGAAAGACGTCTCTTAAACTGCGCCGAACATAAACATGTACTTCTCTTCCTTCCCGTATCATAGGTTTACCAATGGAGCCATTAATCCCAACGGCCATATTGATTCCCAACATCTGTATCAGAGTAGGCAGGTTTTAAGAGTAAGACAACTTATTAAAAATATGAATGAGAATACGACCTCCGCATCAAGAACATCAAGAACAAAACTGATACCCCACCACCCATTTCTTCATGTCGAAAGGACTGAAAACAGAGTATGCGACAACGACAATATAAAGCCCGTTGGCCCGATATCAAGATCGGCCAAGATCTTGCGCATAAGGACAACAACAATACAATATTAGCAATAGAAGGGGTACTCATCAAGTATTACTATTACGCTTGTTTATTAGCAAAAGTTGCCCTTTCAATCGGGTAACCTTAAAAAAAATGACATACATGTATAGTCATTCAATTATCATTGGCATTGACAACAAAGCCGATAGATAGAAACAAAAATGACAAAACTTAAAGATGTAATTTCCAATTTAGAAAAAACAAATAAATATAATAAAATTGAACCAAATCAAAATATCAAATGAACTTTATAAATTTTAAGGTGGAGCAACATGAATTTAAGCACACATGTCTGCGACGAAACATGGACTTTAGCCTACATTTCAGAATTAAGATGACTATCAAAATGAAAGGAGGGTAAGAAAAAGAGAGAGAGAGAGAGTGACACCATTATAGCAAAATTTAAAAAAAAACAAAGCAAAAAAATTAGGACTAAACTCAGGACTACCACTTTTCTCTACTCTAAGCAAATTTACTTAATTTTCACAACTGAAATTTAACAATTCTTTGATAATCAAGATTCAAACAATTTTCATGAATATATGATATTTCTAATAACTAATTCCTCTAAAGTTGATTGGAACCAAAATAATAATTATGCACCATCATGAGTAAAACCAAGGTAAATGCATCAAATTTGGGTTCTTAATAAGACATAAATTTTGTCTTAAATTTGAGGGTTGGGT
>BMAC01000604.1:306433-334016 GCA_014905375.1 Phtheirospermum japonicum | reverse complement strand
TTTTCACTCTTAAAAATACTCATCATTCCCAACTCATTTCTCTCACACCAATCTATCATCTTCTATAATCTCTCTATTCTACATTGCCCTTCTTTGCAAATTTAGTGATTTACCAAGTTATTTTAATTATCTACCCTTCCTAATCCTAAACTTTATTAAGTTTAGTATTATAATTCCAAATATATTTCTCACTTTCTAGTTATAATCTTACTACTTTAGCCTACTATTACTCTTTCTTTTTTTATTTGGCATTAATATTATTATATAAAAAAAATGGCAAGTCGTGGAGGTTCTTCTCGTTCTCATTGAGCCGATAAGGGGAAGAGTATAGCACTCGATGACAACGCCAATGTCCATCCCTTCGGCTTATCAAAAGGCAATACTCCTTCAGTCAATGACTACAATCCCAATCCCATCGACATTGACAAGTATTGGAGTGATAACGACATTGATCGTTGTTATCGACCCGCCGTCGCCTTTTCCGGTGAAGAAGTGCCGCCCAATGAAGAGGAGGTGGAGCACGATGATTTACTTCTAAGAAATCCAAAAACTCGTTCTCGGGCAACAACGAAGTTATAATCCGACATTTTCAAGAAACATTTTCAAAAAAATCGAGATCCCGCCACCCGCAAACGAGCCACCTCCGGAAGACGACAAATAACTAAAAAGAGGTACCGTGTCACTTGCAACTATTGTCCATCATCTTTACCAAATACTAGAAGGAGGAGGATATGGGAATATGCACAACCATCACAACAAATACCCCAACAAAGTCAGTATCGATAAGACTCAAACGTAACTACAAGGAAGACAGGTAAGTATGAACTCCTCTTCTTTATTTACATATTCTGACACTACTTATAGAAAGGAATTAGCAAAATTTATTTCTTCTAAATCTCTTCCTTTTAACTTTGCCGGTGATGATTTATATGAAAAGTTCACCCAACTTTCTTTTAATCCCCCCGAGTACGAGAGTCTCACGCTCTACCCTTACTCGTGATATTAAAAAAAATATAAGTTAAACTTATGTAATGAATTTTCTAGTTTATCAAATAAAGTTTCAATTTGCTCGGATGTTTAGAGTGATCATTGGGAATGAAACTCGTACATGGGTGTTACATGTCATTGGGTTTATAATTCATGGACTTTACAAAAAATGCTTGCTTGTATATAGAGATTTTAAACCTCCTCAGAATGCACATAATATTTATCAATTAATTCATTTGATTTGTCAAGAGTATGGTCTAGTTGAAAAAATAATATCTATTTCATTTGACAATGCAACTTCTAATACGTCGAGTGTTAATGAGCTTATTAGTATCTGTAAATCATCTATTGGTGGCTTGTTTTTTCATATTAGATGCATATGCCATATTTTGAATTTGTGTGCTCAAGATGGTTTGAATGTTTTGAAAAATGAACTTTCTCCCATTAAAGCGGCGGTCACGTGTATTCATAGAAATAAATCTTTGCAACGAAAATGGGTGAGACTTTGTAAGAAAAACGGGTTTGAAGGAACAAAAATTTCAACCGATGTGCCTACTCAATAGAACTCTACATATCAATTATTGAAAGATACATATTCGTATAGAGAGGTTTTGTGTTCGTTCTTTGGCCAACAAGAAACTGAAATTATGTTATATACAAACCAGTGGTCTACATGTAATTATTTGAAAAAAAATTTAAAGGTGTTTAAGATGCTACTAATTTATTTCCCGGTGTTTATTATTCTACTTCTCACCTTGTTGTTGAATATTGTGTTAAAGTTGCATTCATCTTTAGAGAGTGCATAAAAAATGAACGATTGAAAGAATGTGTTGTTTCTATGAAACGAAAATGGTTGAAGTAGGGCAACACTCTTATTAGGACGGACTAACGGATCATCCGTTATTATAGTGCAAAAACCAATACATTTATTATAAACCAATACATCATAGCACCAATACATCATAGAACGGTCAGAGATTTATGAAAAAATAATACTTTCAAGTAAAATAATCAATACATCACAGTACAAAAACAAATACATTATAGTTACGGGTCAGATGGCCTAACAAGTCATAACCCGTTAATCTGGCCTAACACAAGTGTTTGCCTTTTTATTACATTCCAAATATATTTTTAGTTGCTACATTATTAGATCCTAATAATAGAGAAAGTGGTTTAGAACTTTATCTGAACAGTTATTATGATGCTTTATTACCATTTGAAGAGTTTGAATATCCTTCCATTGAAAATATTATTCAAAATGTGAAAAAGTCTTTATTTGATATATTTAAAGAATATAGTATAAATTTTGATGGTTCTCTTCCTATGAGTACTTCTGGGTGACAAACTTCTACTAGAAGTGGTAATCCTAGTAGAAGTGGTGACGACGACGATGAAATTGAAAGATTTCAGGATTTTTTGAAACAAAGAATATCACGAATGGGGCGTTCGGGTTACTCATTCGGTTCTAACCCTTATCGAGAACTTGAAACTTATCTAACAACGGCTTTTGAGTATGGAACGTTGGGGGAAACTGTAGCCAACAACGAGTTTGATATTTTGAATTGGTGGGTATTGAGGAAATCACTTTATCCCATTGTTAACATCATTGCGAGGGAGATATTGGCCATTCGTATAAACCGTTTCAGTCAAACAAGCATTCAGTGAAGGGGAGTACATGCTGGACGAGCGGAGATCCAGACTTAGACCTCACAATCTTGAGTATCAAATGTTGTTGCATGATTGGGTCAACACCGATCGACAGAAACAAAAAAATGTTCGTAGTGAAGATGAAGAGAGTGAGACGTATTATGATACGGGATCTAGTAACGAGTCGGTAAATGGATGGGTATGATACCCCACGCACCACCACTTCTGATTTCTAAGGTAAGTTAGGTAAGTGAGAACTACGAGGATTTTGATTATCAAGGTAAGGGAAATGTAGGCAACTATCTTCAATTATTTAAAATTAGAATTTCAAGTTTTAACTTCAAATATTTGAAAATAGTTCAAGTCCAATTTCTTTTTATTTATTTTTTTGAATTTATTAAAAATATTATTTCTATTTTCTCACTTAACTTCAAAATTTAAAAACTCTTCTAATATAAGTTTTTTAATTTTAACTTCAAATATTCAATTTCAATTTTTTTTAATAAATTCATAATTTCAAAGTATTTGTTCTATTTTCTCACTAACTTCAAAATTTCAAAATTCTTCAAATATAATTTTTTTTTATTTTAATTTCAAATATTTTAAATGGTTCAATTTGTTTTTTAATAAATTCAAAATTTCAAAGTATTAGTCCTATTTTCTCAATAACTTCAAATTTTAAAATTCTTCTAATATAATTTTTTTTATTTTAACTTCAAATATTTAAATGGTTCACTTTCACATTTTTTTTAATAAATTCAAAATTTCAAAGTATTAGTTCTATTTTCCCACTAACTTCAAAATTTCAAAATTCTTCTAATATAGTTTTTTTTTTTATTTTAAATGGTTCAATTTTGTTTTTTTTTTTAATAAAATCAAAATTTCAAAGTATTTGTTCTATTTTTTCACTAACTTCAAAATTTCAAAATTCTTCTAATATAATTTTTTTTATTTTAACTTCAAATATTTTAAATGGTTTAATTTTAATTTTTTAATAAATTCAAAATTTCAAAGTATTAGTTCTATTTTCTCATTTGATCTCATACATTTTAAAAAATACATAATAATTAAAGATAAAAAAATTTAACTTCAAAAAACCAAAAAATATGAATTCTTAATATTTAAAACAAAACCCGGCCAAACCGAACTGTCAACCGACGTTTTGCAAACCGCCACAAATCAGCCGGTTTCACGATTTGGTTCGAACCGTTTGGGCACGTCTAATAACAACCATGATATGTAAGCTGAGAGAATAAAAATCACTTAATTTTTCAAAAAATGAATTAAGAAATATCAACATAAGGAAAAAACAAACAAACTTGCAAACCGTCGAATTTTGACAGATGAGATGACCTAGAAACTTTACAACCCAAGGCAAAAATGCACATATACCGTATATTTCAAATAAAATTGTGTTATTAGGTGGTGTAGGGGTGGGTCGTTAATTTAGATGGTTTCACACCCTCAACCTGCGAATTCATCATTTTTTTATGACTTCGCACTCTCAAGATGCGAATCCTATTTTTTATATTAAAAAAAATTATTGTGATTTCGCATTACATGAATGCGAACCCTTTTTTAAAAATTTATTTCAAATTCGTAGCTTCATGCTGCGAATTTCCATTTTTCTAAAATAAAAATTATAAATTATGGTTTCGCATGATGATTATGCGAAACCTATTTTCCTAATATATATATATATATATATATATATATATATATATATATATATATATATATATATATATATATATATATATTTTAAAGTTGCAGCTTCATGCTGCGAATTTCAATTTTTTTTAAATTATAAATTGTGGTTTCGCATGATGATTATGCGAAATTCAATTATAAAAAAAACAAGTTTATTTTGATTTCGAATGAAAATAATTTGGCTGACAAAAATCTGTGCTTTTTCACCGCATGAATCCAAAAAAGAATCTGTGCTTTTTGACCGCATGAATCCAAAAGTGATCAAATAATCCAAACAAGAGTCTCATGTAAATTACATGAAAATGTCTTTCAAACCTCATATCAATTGACATGTCTCCGTTCTTTTAATTTTTTTTTTAATTTTGTGTATATGAATCTGATTTTATCATTCATTCATTCTCATTCGGACGCACAACAAACCAACCTCAAAATTATTGTTTCTCTCATTTCATTTTCTCTCCAGAAACATCTGATTTCCTATCTACACCCCGTAAGCAATTATTTAAGGTAATGTTAAATATGTTAATCTTTTGATATAAATTTTTGCTTATTTAATTTGTTATTTGTGAAATAAAATTTATGCTTGTTTAATTTGTTATTTATGAAATAAGATTTATGCTTAGTTAATTTGTTATATGTGAATTATTTCTAGGTAATTAAATTGTTGTTTATATTAGTTTAGAAATGTTTATGTATGCATACGTAATAAAAGTTTTGTTTACAATTTTTTTACAACCAGTCAAATTCTTCTTTATAAACTGTTGATGTATCATGTCTATTTCTTGTTTTCTTTATAAATTATTGATGTTAACATGTCTATTTATTTTTTATATTTATGCATGCCATATAAATTATTTCTGAAATTGTTAATTATATTTGATGATTTTATATAAATTATTGCTAACTTTCTATAGATTATTTTTTAAAATTTTGTTTACTACCAGCTTGAAGTTAACCTCCATTTCTAAATAATGGATAAAACCCAAGATATGCATAAATAAGACAATAATGGACAAAACTTATATATTTTTTTATAATTTTAATTAAATTTTAGAAATAGACGAAACCCATGATATGCATAAATAAGATAAATAAGTCGGCCTCCGTTTCTATATAACGGACAAAAATTATATATTGTTTATAAAATTTAACTAAATTGAAAAACTAAATTAAATTAAATCTGAAACTACGAATTATTTAAAATCTATTTCAGAATATTACTAAAAAAATAAAATCACAATCGTAATTAAAGATAATTGAAAAAAAATTAAATTACAAAAAATAATTTTAAAAATAATAATATTTAAAAAATTAAAATACAAAATCGCACACATAATAATATTTAAAAAATTAAATCAAAAATCGCACACACATTGTAAGATTTTAAGATTTTAAAAAATTAAATTCCGAATCGCACACGATTCAAGAATATTTTAAAAAATTTATATTACAAATTTTAAAAAATTCAAACTAAAAATCGCACACTTATTTTTTTACTCAATTTTTTTTAAAAAATAAATTAAATTACAAAATTTAAAATATTAAAATTAAAAATCGATGTTTGCCATTTTCTAAAAAAATTTAAATACCTAAAATTAAAAGTAAAATTAAAATATCAAAAATTAAATTTAAATATCTAAAAAAATTAAAGTTAAAAATCGATGTTTGTCAGTTAAAAAAATTAAAATACCTAAAATTAAAAGTAAATTAAAATATCAAAAATTAAATTTAAATATCTAACAAAATTAAAATTAATAATTGATGTTTGCCATTTTCTTAAGAAATTAAAATACCTAAAATTAAAAGTAAAATTAAAATATCAAAAATTAAATTTAAATATCTAAAAAAAATAAAATTAAAAATCGCACGATCTTAATATATTAAAAAAATTATAAAATATAAATTAAACAATTTTGGAAGTTTCCATATTTTATATGAAAAAAGCTATGTTAATTAATATAAATTATATAATGCTTCGGATAATAAATTATGGAAGTGATAAATCGTGAATTTTAATATTTAGTGATTTGCTTAATTGCTAGGACATATAGACAATGTCGAATTCAAATATGATCACCATAGTCGTGTATTTTGGAGGCCAAATTGTGCAAAACGGTTACAAAGTGATGTATGACCGCCAGACAATTGCTTCTAGAAGGATTTCTCGTCAAACAAATCTTGAGGAGTTGTCCGATGTTTTGTTTACAGTTACGAAGAGTAATGTAAATGAAGTAGTTTTAAAAGTCTCCGCTAAGTTTTGTTATAATAACACGTGTGGTATTGTTTCACTTGCTAATGAGCAAGATTTATGGGGATTCTTAGATCCATCCATAGGCCTAGACTCTCTTGAGCTGTATGTCGAATCTGAGCCTCGAGTTGAAAATGTCAACACATTTGCCTCGATAGATCATGATTATTATCAATATGTCGAGCTTCCACGGGACGAAAATGTGTCTAGTATACCTATATGCACACAAGATTTATCAAATGTCATTAATCAGGAGCATGACATAAATACTTGGGGATCGAGTCATGATAATGTTATAGAGAATGTTATAGGAATAGATGATACATACGTGTCCGATCATTTTGGGCCATACTCGCCTCTTAGTTTTGAACCCGATTGGTACGACCTAAAGTGATGGTTAATTTCTGCCTGACCTAGACAAGACATGGTTAGGATGAGCTGAGCTGAGTGGTCTTGGCCGAAAGGAGGATAAGACTGGAAACTGTGGTCTGGCAGAGACTGTTCTGATCTCACTCGAGAGCCTTGGATAAGGATTTGAGAGGTAAGGTTAGGGATTGAGGAAAACCTGATTACAGAGCTGACCTGTTTTCTGGAAGGAAGCTTCCAGGTCAGGTCGGCCCATGTAACGGCCCAAGATTCGCGGGTTTTCTATTTCCGAGATCCCTGAAGGAGACCCCACTGGGCAAAAACTATAAATATCTCAGCCTCAAGGCTGAGAGAGGTATGATTTTCCCAGCATTCTTCTCCTGTTTTATATTATTCCGATTAAAACGCTTACTGACTTAAGCATCAGAGGGGTTTCTACCGGAAAAATCCCGATGGTCCTTTCTAACGTGTTTTTGTTGAAAGCAGGTTGGGAAATTCACAGGTGAAGGTGCATTGGTGGTAAATTTTTCGGGTGAAACAATTGGTGTCGTCTATGGGAAGGACAAAGCTAAGACGTGAGAAAAACATGGTATCGGATGGACTTCGGTGGAATTTGGTGGCAGAGCTGGGTGGCACGCCAAGCTCTGCCACACTGACGGGTGCGCCATCGGTGGCAGGACCATCGACGGCAGCTAGACCAGGCGCATCACAACCTCCTCCTAGTGGAACCACACAAGATGATGGCGGATTGCTGAACGATTCCTTTCTAAGGTAATTATCCTACCTCACTGGAAAGTTCGTCGAGCTCTCGACACCCCCTTCTAAGGCGGCTCAGCCGCCGGAGATGGAGCCACCGTGACCAACCCAGCGCGCGGTCAGAACTCCCCTTCAAGAAGAAGAGGAGAGTTTCTCTGCTTCAGAAAATGAAACGTCGAGCAAAACCAACCCGGACCTCACCGAGCAGATGAAAAACCTACAGAAAGAGGTCAGGGAAGTGAAGAGGAAGATGGCAAGTACGAGCATGGTACCGGCGTGAAGGGGTACCCCATTTACGGATGCAGTCATGCGCGATGATGTACTGGCTTCTTACCGGTCCATGGGCTTTGAATATAACGGAACAACAGATCCGTGGGATCACCTGAGCCAATTTGAGATCGTGGCTACTTTGCACAAATTCTTAGACGCAGTCATGTGCCGGGTCTTCCTGACAACCTTTACAAAATCTGCTTAGCTCTGGTTCAGCCAGTTGCCTCCACGCTCTATCAGCAACTTCGACGAATTCAGCTCAACATTATTGCACCAATTTACCAGCTGCAGGAAATACCAAAAAATGCCGCTGGAATTGTTCAGCCTAAAATAGAAGGAAGATGAAAATCCGCGCGCATACATCAAGCGATTCACAGATGCAAATCTAGAGGTACCATCAGCATCTGAAGAGCTCCTGGTTAACGCTCTAGCTCAGGGGCTCAGAAGAGGAGAGTTTTTCCCGTCGTTGGTTGTAAAACCAGCGTTGAGATTTGGAGAGCTACTGGAAAGGGAAGAAAAATACATTCATCTGGAGGAGTCCTTGAAGATCAAGGAGGATGGAGAGAAGAGAAGGGAACGACCCAATAGGGAGGACAGGACCCCAATGAAAAATCCTAGGACTGACTTAGTTGGCGGACGACCCCGTTTTGATAGGTATACACCTCTGGCCACACCGCAGGGGGAGATTCTGCAGGCAACTGAGCGACATCCCAATCTCAAATGGCCCAGAACTTATTCACAGAAGCCCAGGAAAGAAAGATCTGACCGATTTTGCCGATACCATAACGAGTATGGCCATGATACAGATCGGTGCACCCACCTAAAGGATGAGATAGAGAGGCTGGTGCTGGCAGGGCACCTCAAGGAATTTGTACAGGCGAGACGTGAGGAGTCCATATCTGACTCTCACAAGCAAGACCGACCTCAAAGAAACAAGCATGAGCAGGATAATGGACGAAACAGTGGGAGGAGGAGTGACCAGACTCAGGAAGTACGAGGGGAAATCTTGATGATTACAGGGGGTGAGTGGGATGAGCATTCCAGAAGAACCCAAAATAATTATTTTTGCGCTGCGAAAGACCTGACAAGAAAAGCAAGTGAGGTGGGGCAGTTAACGCCAAGCCCGAACATATATTTTGGATCGGAAGATGAGAATGGCATCTTGGCCCCTCACATGGATGCTCTGGTTATCACAGCTACTATCGCTAACTATACCATAAGGCGAATCTTTGTAGATACGGGTAGTTCAGCCGATATCATGTTCTATGACTGTTTTCGACAGTTGAACTTAAACTTTGATCTGGAGGAAGTCACCACGTCACTAGTTGGCTTCGCAGGGGGAGCCCTAAAATTGTTGGGAGAGGTAAATCTCCTAGTAACATTAGGGGATGGCCCATTCAGACAGACCAGGTCAGTACATTTTCTGGTAGTAGACGCACCCTCCTCGTACGATGTCATGCTTGGATGACCATCGCTGAGCCAATTTCAAGCTGTAATCTCTGTTTACCATATGAAGTTGAAATTCCCTGCCCAGGACGGGGTGGGGGAGGTCCATGGTGATCAGTACACGGCAAGGCGCACATACGTGAATAGTGTTCGACGCACTGAGGAAGATGGAAGGTGTAAAAGGGCAAAGGTGGACAACACCAGACCTGACCTACCTCAGAGAGAGGAAAATTTGATGACAGTTGAATTAGTCCCAGGAGACGATAGTCGAGTTCTCCGTGTAGGGACGACCCTCAGTCCTGCGGTGTTAGTGGATTTGGTTGCCCTGCTTAGAAGCAGCGCAGACATTTTTGCCTGGTCTCCACAGGATCTTGTCGGGATAGACCTAGCGTTAGCCGGGCACCACCTCAACATTAGCCCGATGATAAAACCAGTAAAGCAAAGAATATGTAACTTCGGGTCGGAAAAGGAAGCTATTATTGAGGCAGAGGTGGATAAATTGCTAAGGGCTTGGCATGTCTAGGATATACAGTTCCCAGAATGGCTCTCTAACGCAGTCCTGGTATCAAAAACGGAAGAAGACTAGCGGATGTGCATAGACTTCCATGATCTTAACAAGGCTTGCCATAAAGACCACTACCCACTACCAAGGATAGACCAACTAGTTGACTCCACATCAGGTTGTGAACTCCTGAGTAAGATGGACGCATCGCAGGGATACCACCAGATTAGGATACCCGAGGATGACCAGAAGCGAGTTAGTTTCATAACTCCAAAAGGGACCTGTTGCTACGTGGTCATGCCGTTCAGGCTTAAGAACGCGGGCGCCATATATCAACGACTAGTGGACAAAATGTTCAAGAATCATCTTGGGCGCAATATGGAGGTATATGTGGACGATATGTTGGTCAAGAGCGTGAAAGCGGCCTCATACGTGGATGACTTGAGGGAAATCTTTGATACTGTGAGGAAGTATAAGATGAAGCTCAACCCCAGAAAATGCATGTTTATGGTGAGAGCTAGAAAGTTCTTAGGCTACATGGTCACGAAAAAGGGGATAGAAGCAAATCCGGAGAAGGTTAAGGCAATCATGGATATGCAACCTCCAAAAAATGTTAAAGAGATGCAATGCTTGGCCGGGCGAATAACAGCTCTGAGCAGGTTCGTTTCACGCTCAGCTAAGAAGAGTCTGCCATTTTTTCAGGCCTTACAGAAAAGAGCCCGTTCCAGTTGGATGAAAAATGCCAGGATGCATTCCAGAAGCTGAAGGAGTACCTGGCCAGAATGCCGCTACTTACCAAGCCTATCTAGGGAGAGCCCTTGATCTTGTATTTGTCCGTAGGAAAACAAGCTGTTAGCACGGTCCAGATCAGGGAAGGAGGAAAGATGTAGAGGCCAGTATACTATTGGAGAAAGATCTTGCATGATGCTGAGCTGCGGTACGTAGAGGTGGAGCGAGCCATGCTTGCTCTTGTCTTAACAGCTCGCAAGCTCCGCCCCTATTTCCTCTCGCATAATGTGGTGGTCAGAACTAACTTACCCCTAAAAGCAGTCATGGATAAGCCAGAGGCCTCGGGACGCTTAGTGAAGTGGATAACCGAGCTCAACGTGTTTGATATCAATTTCGAAGCACGAACAACAATTAAGGCCCAGGCATTGGTGGACTTCATGCAGAAGATGACCAGCTCTCCTGAGGAGACAAAGGAATGGACGGCTTACACCTATGGCTCTGTTAGCAACCTCGGGTGTGGTGCAGGGGTAGTGTTAATAAACCCGAAGGGGATTACCACAAAGTATGCAGTGCGCATGAACTACCCGTTATCCAATAGTGCCGCAGAGTATGAGGCCCTGCTGAGAGGAGTCCGGATGGCAAGAGATTTGGGGGCAGACCGAGTATGTGCGCGGGTAGATTCGCAGCTTATATGTAAACAAATAAAAGGAGAGTTCGAAACCAGAGAAGAACACCTGCAAAAATATTTGACCCAGTTTCGTGAACTGGCTGGTAGCATGAGCTCTTTGATGGTCCATCAAATTCCCAGAGAGGAAAATGGCCGAGCTGATTATCTGGCCAAGGTAGCTAGCTCAGACGGATTGTCAAGAAAAAGTGATCACTCTCCTAATGGCATACCGGGAGCTTGGAGAAGAAGAGGTACATGCTTTAGAAGAAGAGACAGACTAGCGACAGCCGGTCAGATTATATCTGGAAAAGGGAGAACTACCAGATGATAAAAGAGAGGCAAAGAAGGTGAGGATCAGATCCTCTCGCTTCTGCCTGATCAAAGGAGAGTTGTATAGGAGAGGGTTTGAACAACCTCTTTTGAGATGCCTGAGCTAGAAAGAAGGCGCCCATCCTCAAAGAAATCCACGAAGGCTACTGCGGTAATCATATGGGCGCCAGGACTTTGTCGAGCAAAGTCATGAGAGCTGGATATTCTTGGCCATTATTGCGAAAAGAAGCGGAAGACTTCGTTAGGAAGTGCGACAAATTCTAGAGGATCTCTCCACTGGTTCACAGGCCAGCAGAAGAGCTCATGAAAATGAGCTCTCCCTTCCCCTTTGCAAAATGGGGGATAGACCTAGTTGGACCTTTCCCTATGGCTCCAGCTCAGAAGAAGTTCTTGATTGTCGCCATTGATTATTTCAGCAAATGGGTAGAGGCCGAAGCTCTGACAAGAATTACGGAGGATGCAGTGATGGGCTTTTTATGGAAAAACATAGTGTGTCGATTTGGCATCCCCAGGATCCTGGTCTCAGATAATGGCACGCAGTTTATGGGAGCTAAGATCAAAGCCTGGTACACTAAGATGAAGATAGACCAAAACTTCACATCTGTCTATCATCCTCAGGCAAATGGTCAAGTCGAGGTGACCAATCGCATCTTAGTGAAAGGGATCAAGGCACGCCTTGAGAGGTCAGGCGACAAATGGGTGGAGGATCTCAGTTCAACTCTCTGGGCCTATCACACTAATCCTAAGGAGAGTATTGGAGAAACCCCATTTAGCCTGGTATATGGCATGGACGCTGTTATCCCCGCTGAAATAGGTCTGGAAACTCACCGGATACAAAGCTTCGATACGGATCAGAATGAACTATTGGTACAGGAAGCATTGGATTTGGTGGAGGAAAAAAGAGAGTGCGCAGCCGTTAGGATGGAACACATCCGAGGACGAGTTCGAGAGGCATATAACAAGACAATAATAAAGAGATGTTTTCAAGTGGGATATCTGGTGCTGCACAGAGCTGACCTAGGAAAAGCCAAGGGAAAACTAGATGCCACTTGGCAAGGACCATTTAAAATCACAAGAGTTCTGGCAGGTGGAGCTTATGAGTTAGAAAAAATGGATGGAGTCGGAGTACCCCGAGCGTGGAATGTATCAAATTTACAAAAATATTATGTGTAAGATTATTTTATGAAACTTATTTATATAAAGATGATCTGAGTTTATTCACTGCAAGCTAACCTGATGGTCAATAAGATTTTAAAAACCAAGATTGGCTAAGGGCGGATGCCACATTTTCCTGACCTAATTGTCAAAAAAGCCAGGATTGGCTAAGGGCGGATATCCCAATTTTCCTGACCTGATTGTCAGTAAAGCTAGGATTAGCTAAGGGCGGATGCCCAGTAAAACCATAATTGGCTAAGGGTGGATGCCCTATTTCCCTGACCTGATTGTCAGTAAAGCCAAGATTCGCTAAGAGCGGATGCCCCATTTTCCTGACCTGCCTGTCAGTAAAACCAGAATTGGCTAAGGGCGGATGCCCCATTTTCCTGACCTAATTGTCAGTAATACCAGGATCGGCTAAGAGCGGATGCCCCATTTTCCTGACCTGATTATCAGTAAAGCCAAGATTGGCTAAGAGCGGACGCCCCATTTTCCTGACTTGATTGACAGTAAAGCCAGGATAGGCTAAGGGTGGATACCCCGATGTTTCTAACCTGAGTATCACGAAAAATTTCCAAGCCAGGACTGGCTGAGAAGTTTGATCAGATTATTAACAAGATTCTCAGTCCTGAATTACTATTTAAACCCAACCTTCAATCGCACGGAAAACAGATGACAAATATTTATTCCAAGAACATAACAGGATTCTACAAGAACTTGATTGAAATTACAAAAGTAATGCTCAGAAAAATGACAAAAGCACAGGTAGACAGAAATACACTCAGATCATGGCGGATGTCATGGGTGAGAAGAAGAGGCTCTCTTGTCAGAAGCTAGCATCTGGCGGACCCGCCATAACTCGCGCTCAGTCTCAAACTGGGTACTGCTCTGAAGTTTACCCAGGTTGGCAAAGGTAGTAGAGGTCGTAGTCGTTGTTAAAGCCAACACCAAAGACTGGTCAGGGGGAGAAGAAGCTGAAGAGGATGAGCAGAAGACCTAGAGGATATAATCGGCAAACTCGGGGGCTCCAAGTTGGTGCAGCCGATCATCCTCCGCTATGTGAGAGAAGCTAGTCGGCTCTGGCGGGGTCTCCAAGGGAACATAGAGATCAAAAGAGACTGAGGGGTTCTCGGAGGACTTTTTGGCTTGGGCATCCAGGCCAAGGTGGTAGTATACCTCAGCCTCAGGAACAAAGATATCATATAATTCAATGGAACCCGGGAAAGCTGATCTGGTTGTCTCCCTGGTCAAATGGATCAGTCGTTGGCCCTCCTCAGAGTTAAGAAATTCATGCGACCTTTTGCCCGCCCCTCAGTTCGGCCCCGGATCTCCCCATAGTTTTCTCCTTCAGCCCATGCGCGACGAAGCTTCTCCTTGACCTCTTCTTATCGGAGTATGGCCAAAGCTCGGATTATTCCCTCTACCTCATTGGCCTCTTGGAGTTATGTCCAGGCCGTTTCCAGAACAATCCTGGCCTCCTGAAGCTCTGTCCGGGTTGTCGCCAAATCAGCCCGGGCTGTGCTTAGACCATCTTGAGCCGTCCCTAACCCCACCTTTGCCTCCTCCAGCTCCTCCTCGACCGCCTTTAGCCTTGCCTGCGCATCATGCAACTCCGCATTGCTATCATTTATTCTTGAGATCAGCCTCTTCTCCCGCTCCTTCAAAGCTGCGTACTTCTTGGCCAAATTGGCGTTCATCATGGAGCCTCTAGCTCGGGCCAAAAGAGATGCCCTTCTTACAAAGGCCTAACAAAGAAAAGGTGGTAAGGAAGAAATACGCGACACGAAAAGGCAAGGGAGAAATGAACAGAGGTAACCAGACCCTTACCCGAGCTTCATCCTGGAAATAGGCCTCAATCAGCTTATAGTCAGACATCTTGTCTACAATTCGGCAATCAGCAAAAGGAGCCAGCCCCATAACAAACTGAGTTGCTATATCCCAGGACAATCCAGGACTGAACCAGTGAAAAAGGTCTGGTTGGGGGTGCTTATGGGAGGCCTGAGAGCGGCTGTCCTAGGGATAGATCGAGCGCATTTGCGAGGAACCAGCTGTTGCTCATCCTCGGGATCGGAGGGGGTGGTCAGGTCCGGCAAATGGGTGGAGGAGCTAAGTTCAATTCTCTGGGCCTATCGCACTAATCCTAAGGAGAGTACTGGAGAAACCCCATTTAGCCTGGTATATGGCATGGATGTTGTTCTCCCCGCTGAAATAGGCCTGGAAACTCACCGGATCCAAAGCTTCAATACGGATCAAAATGAACTATTGGTACAGGATGCATTGGATTTGGTGGAGGAAAAAAGAGAGCGCGCAGCCGTTAGGATGGAACACATGCGAGGAAGAGTTTAAGTGGCATATAACAAAACAGTAATAAAGAGATGTTTTCAAGTGGGAGATCTGGTGCTGCGTAGAGCTGACCTAGGAAAAAGCCAAGGGAAAACTAGATGCCACTTGTCAAGGGCCATTTAAAATCACAAGAGTTCTGGCAGGTGGAGCTTATGAGTTAGACTAAATGGATGGAGTCGGAGTACCCCAATCGTGGAATGTATCAGATTTACGAAAACATTATGTGTAAGATTATTTTATGTAACTTATTTATATAAAGATGATCTGAGTTTATTCATATTACAAGCTGACCTGATGGTCAATAAGATTTTAAAAGCCAGAATTGGCTAAGGGCGGATGCATTATTTTCCTAACCTGATTGTCAGTAAAGCCAGGATTGGCTAAAGGCGGATGCCCCTTTTTCTGACCTGATTATCAGTAAAGCTAGAATTCGCTAAGAGCGGATGCCCCAATTTTCCTGACCTGATTGTCAGTAAAGCCAGGATTGACTAAGGGTGGATGCCCCAATTTCCTGACCTAATTGTCAGTAAAACCAGGATTGGCTAAGGGCGGATGCCCCAATTTCCTGACCTAATTGTCAGTAAAACCAGGATTGGCTAAGAGCGGATGCCCCATTTTCCTTTCCTGATTAATTATAAAGCTAGGAATGGCTAAGGGTGGATACCCTGATGTTTCTAACCTGAGTATCACGAAACATTTCCAAGCCAGGACTGGCTGAGAAGTTTGATCAGATTATTAACAGGATTTTCAGTCCTGAATTGCTATTTAAACCCAACCTTCAATTGCACAGAAAGAAGATGACAAATATTAATTCCAAGATTATAATAGGATTCTACAAGAACTTGATTGAAATTACAAAGGATATGCTCAAAAAAAGGACAAAAGCACAGGTAGAGAAAAATACACTCAGATCATGGCGAATGTCATGGGTGAGAAGAAGAGGCTCTCTTATCAAAAGCTAGCATCTCGAGGACCCACCATAACTCGCGCTCAGTATCCTAGAGACGTTGGCGATACCCATCTACTCGAGCGGAGGCAGAATGAGCATCGTCGGCGATGGCAGTCAAGCGACATACTGACTCTAGTAGATCGAACTTCTCCTCTCAAAGTTGCTTGTTGAGTTGGCGGAGTTCAGCCCACTCACATTTGTAGTGGAGCTTCTTTTGCCTTTTAATCTCCAAGAACCGGCATACTTGAGAAAATTTCTCACAAAATGTTAAAAGTTTATAAGACAGCTTGATGTTCTCAAAGAAAAGCGCAAGATTTTTTCTTTTCAAAACATTAATTTCTTCAAGCAAAGGAGAAGAAGCCATATTGAAATATATGCAGGAAAAAGAGGACTTTATAGATAAAGGATAGAGTACAGATGATTCTGGGGTTTCCTGAAATCTCGAAAAACCTAAATGCATGCAAACAAAATAGCAGATAAGACAGAAGACACTTTTCAAATAGTATAGGACCCACACTTGAGATAAACGAAAAAAACAAAAAATCTCGAGCAGGTAAAAGACTATGCCTCGCCATCATCAATATCCAGCTCTCCGCTAAATGGTGCCACAGCCCCAAAGACCTCCCTGAAATTTTCCTCAAACTGGGCACTGCTCTAAAGTTCACCCAGGAAAGCTCGTCTGGTTGTCTCCCTGGTCAATTGGATCAGTCGTTGGCCCTACTTAGATATAAGTAGTTCAAGGCGACCTTCTGCCCGCCCCTCAGTTCGGACCCGGCTCTCTCCATCGTTTTCTCCATCAGCCCGCATGCGACGAAGCTTCTCCTTGACCTTTTCTTCTCAGAGTATGGCTAAAGCTCGGCTTTTCCCCACTGCCTCCTTGGCATCTTGGATTTCTGTTCGGGCCGTTTCTAGATCAATCCTGGCCTCCTGAAGCTCTGTCCGGGTTGTCGTTAAATCAGCTCGGGCTGCGCTTATACCATCTTGAGCTGTCCCTAACCCCACCTTTGCCTCCTCCAGATCCTCCTCGACCGCCTTTAGCCTTGCCTGCGCATCATGCAACTCCACATTGCTATCTTTTATTCTTGAGATCGGCCTTTTCTCCCGCTCTTTCAAAGCTGCATACTTCTTGGCCAAATCGGTGTTCATCATGGAGCCTCTAGATCGGGCCAAAAGAGATGCCCTTCTCACAATGGCCTAACAAAGAAAAGGTGGTAAGGGAAAATACGCGACACGAAAAGGAAAGGGAGAAATGAACAGAGGGAACCAGACCCTTACCCGAGCTTCATCCTGGTATTACGCCTCAATCAGCTCATAACCAGACATCTTGTCTACAATTCAAAAATCAACAAGAGAAGCCAGCCCCATAACAAACTGAGTTGTTATATACCCAGGACAATTCAGGATTGAACAAGTGAAAAAGGTCTGGTTGGGGGTGCTTATGGGAGGCCTGGGCGCGGCTGCCTCAGAGCTAGATCGAGCGCATTTGTGCGGAACCAGTTGTTGCTCATCCTCGGGATTGGAGGGGGTGGTTAGGTCAACAGAGGGACGGATCGTCGGCTCGGTGGGGATTCCTCCCTTCAGCCTAGCAGGCCCCTCCAGCTTGGCAGGGACCTCGCCTGCTACTGGACTCACCGGGGAATGCTTGACCTTGGAGCTAGCAATAAATTTGATGCCCCACTCAATTTACAAGGAGTTTGACCTAGGACCGCTGAAACCGACAACGATGAGGTTAAAATTGGCGGATAGAACGATAAGGCTACCTTTGGGGATTGTGGAGGATGTCTTAGTACAAGTAGACAAGCTAGTAGTGCCGTTATGGATGTTGGTGACGTACAAAGCGAGAACCGAGAACACACCATTTTGTTAGGACGTCCATTCATGTCTACAACGCGCACGGTGATCGACGTAAACAAGGGAAGGGCGACTATGTCCGTTTTATGCAAAACAGTGACGTTTTCACTTCAAGATATTCACAAGACTCCTGCACCATTTATAAAGGACGAATGTTCTACTATTGATTTAGTGGATTCTTGCGTGAATGAACTGCTGAGCATCAGCACGATCAAAGAGTTTGACAATGTCGAGGCATTTGATGATGGATTGCCCATGAAGTTTAACGTACCTAAAAACGAGCCAAAAGTGGAGTTGAGACCACAACGAGATCGTTTGAAGTTTGAGCCAAGAGAAGAGATGAAGCCACCGCATAATCATTCAAGAAGTGTTTCTCTCGACCCCTACAAGAATTTTAAACGTACAAGGAACAAGTGAAAGGCATATTGAAAGGATTGGATGACAAGGAAGAAGAAGTCAAACAAGGATTTTGATAAGAAGTTAGATGATTTGAGGTTCAAGGTTGGTCAACTAGTGCTGTATAATTCCGATCGTAAGTTTGATCCAACCGATTTTAAAGTTGCATGGAGTGGACCATTTTTAATAAAAGAGATGGATGAGTATGGTGTAGACACACTGTACGATGAGAGTGAGAAATCAAGTTTCCAAGTCCACAAGTATCGACTTAAGCCTTATTACGAGAAGTATACGAAGAGTCAAGATAGAAGTAAGAAGGAGTTCGTGGACCCACCACGAGCTAGGAACTGATCAAGCAAATATAGCGTCGAGCAAGCGACGTTAAAAATTTGCGCTTCTCGGGAGGCAACCCGAGCTTTTTGTATCCTTTTGTACCTTATTTTCATTTTATTTAATTTTTATTCTTGATTTTTATTTGTTTAGAACAGATGGAAGAACTCGAGCGAGGAGAATTGATCAAACGAGCGAGGAAAAATCAATCCAGAAACACCGCCCGCGTCGATGCCAAGACTGCTCGCGTCGGTCGACGCGGAGTTGACGCAACTATCGAGAAATCAATCTCTGTCGCGTCGATTGGGCTCGCGTCGGTCGACGCAGCGTCGACGAGAACCCCGAGAATGATGATTCCCGCGAGTTCTAAATCTTGTTTCTTTATTTTTATTATGCTTTATTTAAAAAAAAAGGAAAAATATAAAAAAATCCAAAAATATTGTTATTTTGTTTGTTTTTGCTTGTTTTATTTTTTAGGATAATTCATATCGCGCACATTGAAGTAAGGCCAAATTGCACAATTCGACGAGTAGCGGCTTGACGACTATTATTTCAGTGATGTTTTCTTTTTCCTTCATTTTTTTGATTTTTGATGTATTTGTTGCAATCAGGAGATTGCCGGGACTTTTAGAGAGGGGGGTGGTCGAGTGTGATTTGTATTGATTAATTGTGTAATTTTATTTAATATACTTGGCCTGTAATAATTATATGCTTAAGTGCGATTAATTGCTATTCCTACGCGATAATTGTGTTTGTATGGCTTGCCTGTCGAAGTTGACTACGTATAATTATTTATTTTCGTGTTTGAGCGTGCATAAGTGCATAATTTTTAAAAATTATTATTTATATATTGTAAAATGGTACTTGAACGCAATTGATTTCACAAAATCTAAAAAGCAGCGTCATTTCAAAACATTTTCATGCAAAAAGCCAGTGAGTAGCCTGAGTGATTATCATCTTTGCATGTGCTTGAATAAGTTTCAGTCTTGATATCTCTTTGAAACTGCTGTGTGTAGTCGACTTTGAAAATAAAGTTAAGGCACATATAAAACCCTATTTCGGCCATATCCATATATTTTTAGCCACTATAAATTCCGAATGAGCCAACCATAGCCAAATAATCCATGCCTATAGCCTTGAGTGATTTTATTTTTGAGTCGACCCCTACTTACCCATTAAAAGCGTGGGGTAGGAGTTCGCTATTTTTCTTGGTTATTAGTGTTTTGGAGATGTTGTTAGGAATTTTTGATTTTTATGAATTTTTGTAATCTAGTACCACCATCCAAAAAAAAAAATAAAAAAAAAAATTCTTAATTGGGTAGTTGTAAATAGCCCCAAAACAAGGAAAAAAAATAATACCCCATAAAAAAAAATAAAAGGGGAAATAAAAAAATAATAGGATGGTGGATAGTGTTGATTAATTGCCTACGCGCTTGTAAAGGCTTGAGTCTAATTGTTTATTTTATGAGGCCTTATATTTAAAAGGCAAAAGAGTTGTGATTAAGTGGTTTCTGAGCTTCAAGTCGGTTTTACGGTTTGCGAGTTAGGAAATAGCCTATATTTAAAAGACTACGTTATGAGTGTTTAGTGAGGTTTTTCTTTTGTACGAGGTGAAGCTATTGCTTCGTGATTAGGTTAGGTTGAGTGAGTTATTGATCATGGTTAATCATGAGTTAGCCACACGACTTATATATTCCATACCCGTCCAAAGAGCCTTACATTACAATCCGCGAAAACCTTTTCTGATTCTTAGTAGTGACAGCACACCTAATTTGCGATTGAAAAGAGATTGATTTTCGGTGCTTATTTATTGTGCATGTAATTGTATGATTTGAGTGTATACACGTCCCTTGCAGAAAATACTTGAGTGCTTTTGAGAGTACACATACATATTATCCTTCGTGGGGAAGCATGATTTTATTTTGGAGCGATAATGTAATAATGGTCAAGTGTTTGACGTTGCGTAACTTGTACCTATATTTTAAAAATTAATTATGTAGCATAAAATGACTCTTTGCTTGAACTGATTTTCATTCTAGTTATACTTAGAATTTATCGTTTGTTCGAGGACGAACAAACCAATTAAGCGTGGGTAGTTGATTAACGTAGATTTGTCCTTATTTTATTAGCTTTTTAGTTTGTTTTTCTATTTGTTTTTGGTATAAATTGGACGATTTAAGCATTAATTTCGTATTTTATAGTTCCAGCTTATTTTACCGCATTTTAATCGTAATTGATGCAAATAGGTGATATTTCGTTGTTTTTCACCTTACAGCTAAGTAACCGGAAGAGTTCAGCGCGTAATAGATGAAATTCGATGTTCAAGAATAGGAGAACGAGCTTCTTGGTGAATGAGTAGCAAAAAGATCGAGAAATTGAGACGGACTTTCTGTCGCGTCGATCGACGCGAGCCATGATGCGCAACGATCGACGCCCAAACGACGCACTGCCGACGCAACATTCTGAAGCGTCGATTGAAGAGGCATCGGTCGACGCAACTTTCTGAAGCGTCGATCCATGCATGCGTCAGTCGACGCACCCGCCCAGCCGACGCGCACACCTAGTCCGCGTCGACGCCGAGACCCAGCCTGCGTCGGTCGACGCACCGTCGACGCGACGGCCCAATTTTGCAATTTTAGGGTTTCGTGCGCGCCAAGACTTGTTATCTATAAATACCCTCCATATTTCGGTTTTTCAGGGGACACACGACCTCCTAGGGTATTTTAGCTTATAATAAATATAATTTCACATCTCATAACGAGATTTGAAGACGGAGATCAAGGATCGAAGAACAACGCGTCCAAAACATCGAATTTGCGTTCGGGATTCAATCTTCGCCCAAGATCAACGTGCAACTCCGGAATAGCTGGAGATTTTTACTGCTTTTCTTAGTTCCAATAAGTACTCTAAACTCTTAGCTAGTTACGTAGTTAATTTCGTGGTTAATTGCTTAGTTAATTTCTTAGTTATTTCTAAAACTAGTTTAATTTAGTTAATCGTTTCATGCTTGGATATTGGATTAATTTAATTTATTTATGCGAGTTGATTTATACTTAGTTATTCGTTCTTAGACTCATATGATACATTGCTTAGTTATAATTTCTTATGTTTATGTTCTTAGATTCGTTAATTAGGTTTAATTCATGGTTGCGTTTCATTGATAATTTAGTTATTGCTCGTATTTGATAATATAGTTTAGAATAATTAGTTTAATTACAGCTTTAGTTTTTAATGATCAATTCAAAATCTTTTAAAACCCCAATTGCATAATCATCATGTGAAACCACAATTAATAATAAAAAAAAAAGAAAAAAATTGAAATTCGCAGCATGAAGCTGCGAATTTGAAATAAATTAAAAAAAAAAAGGTTTTTCATTCTTGTAATGCGAAATCATAATAAACTTTTTTTTTTATAAGAAATAGAATCACATCTTGAGAGTACGAATCCATAAAAAAAATGATGAATTCGCAGGTTGAGGTGCGAAACCACCTAAATTAACGACCCACCCCCACACCACCTAATAACACAATTTGATTTGAAATGTACGGTATATACGTATTTTTGCCACAACCCAACTCTTAAAAAATAAATTGGAAATTTCAGGGGCGGATCTACGTACTAATTTGGGGGGGGGGGGGGGGGGGGGCCACGGCCTCTTCAAAATTTTTTTAAAATCTTATTACCATACGTGATTATTTGATATAATTTGTATAATCATAAACGGCCTCCCTAAATTTATGTTTACTTAAGTTGGTCTAGTGGTTAGTGCCCTCTTTTGAATTACCCAAATGCCTAGGTTCTAACCCCACCGCCCATATTTCTTTTAAGCCTTTTTCTCTTTATTATTATTATTATTATTATTATTATTATTTTGTTTTGTAGGTTCAAACCCCACCACCTTTCTTTTAAGCTTTTTCTCTTTCTTTTTATTATTTTGTTTTGTTTTGCCAAAACTTGTCACAATTCAAATTATATAGCCCCTTATTTCTTTTTCTTTTTATTTTTTTTAAAAAAAATTATTTTGCCAAAACTTGTCACAATTCAAATCACATACCCCCTTATTTCTGTTTCCTTTTTCTTTTATTTTTTAAGAAAGAAATTGATGCCTATAAGTAGCCTCTTATTTCTTAATTCTTTTATTGTTCCCTTTGTTTTAATTTTATTTCTTTAATCCTTTTTCTCTTTCTTTTTATTATTTAGATTTTGTTTTGTTTTGCCAAAAACTTGTCACAATTCAAATCACATAACTCCTTATTTCTTTTTCTCTTTCCTTTTATTTTTTAAGAAAAAAATCGATCCCTATAAATAACCTATTTTTCTTAATTCTTTTGTTCTTCCCTTTGTTTTAATAAAAAAAAAAATCCTATAGATAGCCCTTATTTATTTTTTCTTTATCTTTATTTTTTATAAACAAATTGACCTATATATCCTATTATTTCCTTTTATATTATTACAAAAAAAAAAAAAAAAAATTCACAGCCTCTTCAAATATAAAAATCTGGATGCGCCATGAGGAATTTGAAATGTGTTGATTGCGACTAAGGCTGATTATTGTCATTCTTACAGACAAAAGCACCCAAATTCGGATTTTCTAGAATTAATCATGCATTCCACAATTTTATTGCAATTATTGAAGTTGGAAAAAAAAAATCAAAACTTTCCTCAAGATATTCATTTACATTGAGAGTCTCCTAAATAAAGAGAGAGTAATAAAATAAAATAAAAACCAAATTAGGACACTTGCTAGAAGTTTCTTGGAAATATTTTATGCCCAGGTGCAAGGACAGCCATCGGATCAAAAGCTATTTTTCTTTCCTCGAACCTGGACCATTGATCTCCAAAGTGGCCCATCCATCCCTCCCTTGAATTGTAGTGTGGAAGGTACAACTTGAAGTCAAATTCATTTTTAGTGCATATTTGTACAATTTCTTGATTTTGTGCAACCATTTCATCCACTGATAAGCCTTTTGGACATGGCAAGCAGAATCGTAGCAACGCCACCAAATAAAATATCTCTCCTTTCGGTAGAATTACGGATTTACGGTTATCCCACCTAATTTTACCAAAGACAATTCAAATCGAAATCAACACTCGAAAAATACCCAATATCATTATTTATTATTATTATTATTATTATTATTATTATTATTATTTAATTCATGTCAAACCCATTTTTTATTACCATTGGTCAAAAACATCAGAAGAAGACTATTACTTTCCCGTCCCTATCTATCTTTCGTATTTTAAAAATAATATTATCTTATACTACCTATCATGTTTACAATACCAATAGAAACTTTATATCATTTGAATACTTTCAAGATGAATTTAATGTTATATTTCTAATTAAAACTATCCACATTAATTTTTTTAGTGTTTATAAAAAAGAAGGTTACGAGATTATTTGATAACTATAATTATAACATAAAATATTATTATTAATTCTGTCAAATATTATATCACCATAGATAGAATGAGATGACGAAGAAAGTAATATATATTGCAATCACAGTGGATGGTTTTAACAATTTAAGAGGCACTAGTCTCTGTCTTCACTTAATTAAACTTAAACAACCTGGAAATTCTCACTTTAAATTTGATCTTCTATTTTTAATGATGTTTTATATCGTTTTTGATTCTCAAGATTCCATTCCATCCAATGATAAATTATAGCAAGAAGTGATGTCACCTAATTTTTAATGAACGTATTCTATTTTCTAGCAGAAGATACGACACCAAACGAATGTGCACTTAATGCAGTATCGGCAGTACCTTAATACAATTGCATGAGGATATGACGAAATGCCACTCGAACAAACTGACAAATAGTACAATAGTTCCTGCTTTTTTTTTTTTTTTTTTTTCTCCAAATCCTAGGGTCAATGCTATTTAATCCAATTTGTTATTGTTACAAAGGAAACAAGAATGGCCCATATATATTGAGTTTCTTCTCGTTCAAAAAAGAAAAAGAAAGGATTATCTTGCAAATCTTACCCACCCAATATAAAACGTCCTAACAATTTTGTCAGCGGATCGGATTGTACTAATACGTTGGTCCGTCCCATTATTCGTAGTGGGACCAACATTCAACCTCAAGTAATTTCAAATTGCGGTATTATAAAATAAACAAGCAAGGGTCTTAAAAATTGGAAATAAGTTTATAATACAAGCGAAAAATGTGGTGGTGAGACTTACTTGGAACGTAGCAGAGGATAGACGAGCACTGGGCCACCAACACCATGCTTCAACATATTCTTGAAAATAAGACGATCGAAATCAGCAATGTCCCTTTTGGACACGAAGAGGTTGAGCCATGGGTGTGGGGCGTCCCATATACCATTTGCCTTGGCCTCGTGCTCCGCACGCTTCACACGCGATAGAAATCCCACATACTCCACGTCCGCCTCGAACCTCAACCCCTTCACAAATCTCAGCCCTCCGATCAATCGCTCCACCCTCTGCGATTATTCAAATCTCAAAATCAGACATCCTCACTCAATTAATCCTTAATCAAATCTTTTAAAATATTATTTACATTAATTAATTTAGAAAAGAAATGGAATGGATGGACAAATAACATCTAACCAACCAAACTTTGGACGTCACGCAACTATAGTTCTGTCAGCCACCACCAATAATTTAAAATTTCTCAAGCTATAATAAATCATTGTATTCCTCAATTTTAGAAAATAAAAATAAGTGGGGCTGGGAATTTGGAATTATGTGAAACAGTTAGGGGGGACCAGGGGAGGTCAATAGAAATCTCGGTTGGCGGACAGGTTATAGAGGTGATGCCAACATTACTGTTTTAGCCCTGACGAAGTTTTTTGTCATCGACGACAACGACGTCGTCAGAGGGGAAGTACGGTGTCAATCTCGTAATAAGGACCCGATTCTGTGTCCACTTCCACAAAATTGATGCTGTCAGAAAATCCAATGGAAGATACAATGGAATAGCGCTACCGTGTGGTCAGTTTTCGATGTCTTTTTTCTTTCTCTGTACTCCGCCGTGACTCCGCCGGGGACTGCGGAGGCGCCGCCCACCGCGGTTTAGGGCTGTAATTACTACACGTGGTAACGCTTTTTGACCTTTTTCACTGTCCTGTCCTGGTTTTTATTGTTTTCGGGTGGGGCCCGCGGTCAACCTCCAAGTGGTGGGATCCAATTAGCAGACACCTCAGGTCAAAGTTACCCCAGTGGCCCACAGATTCTAAATATAAACCACTTAAAATACAATAAAAAGAAAGTTCGAAATAATAGTGATTATTTATTTTTTCTTGACAAAAACGTTTTAAAAATAAGTCATATTCTTCTACAGAAAAAAAAAAAAACAAAAGGACCACCTTTGAAATATGTCCGCATTCGCGATTCACCTAAAAAATCAATCATTTACATGGTAAAAAGATTTGAAAATTTGTAAAGACGACAAAGTCTGGGTCCATTTATATTCCATTTTTAATAATGTTCCATTTGTAAATAGTGTTACATTTGTGGTACGTAATAAATAATTCTTATATGTCAGGAAGGCAAAGGAATGACTTGGACTTTTGTAAAACAATGCTATCAAATAAATTACCCCACCAAAAAAAACTAAATGACATTCAGAAAACAAATTTAGATACTGCAATTAAGAATGACTAACCATGTCGACCTCAGAGGGCGGATCCCCATTTCTGTAATGCAAGGCTACCTCAAGGCAGTAGAGAACTGGACCCGCTGACCGAGTAATACGGGTCGAATCGAAAGTCTGGTCCGAGCCCAATGGCACGGACGGCCACCCATTAATCGGGTCATCACTGTTGACGAACACAAAACCTTCTACGTAATCGAACGAGTCACCCTCGGCCCGAGTCACCAGCGACTCCACATCCCGAGTGTACTCGCCGAACTCACTATACACCACTCGTATCCACCTCACCTAATCACCCAATCCACCACGTATATTAGTCATGAAATTTAAAATACCATCACAGTTTTAATGTCATTTTTAGGAAGTTAAATTGCTTAGATAGTGGTCGAGAGATTAATTATGTGTTCACTTTATTATATTTGTATGGTTCTAATTATATACCATATCCGGGGCGGGTTGAAGTAAGACTCGGGCCCGAGTGATGACCCCGAATTGCCCGAGTCCACCAAGCACGCCAAAAAAGAGCTCAGAATTCTGATTCTTCGAACACACCAATACGTCACCATTTCCGGTGACCACCTCCATCTCCGTTACGTTCTCCGTCTGCGGGCCGTGAGCGAAAGCCTGGCCGCTGACGCCGGCGTTCGACAGCGTGCCGCCGACCGTCAGCCCCAGGTAATCCGTCCACGACCGCGGGGCCAGGCCGTAGCGAAGGACGCAGTGTTCCAGCACGTCCTGCCACAATGCGCCGCCGCTGACGTCAGCAACCGCCGCCTCGGGGTCCACGTGGATTTCCAGCTCGATCGATCTCATGTCGATGACGAGCCCCCGGTGGGCCATGGCCTGCCCGTTGACAGAGTGGCCGTTGCCGCGGGCGGCCACGGTCAGGTTCGGCGACCGTGATGCCAGCCGCACCACCTTGGCCACGTCATCGCTGCTGGCCGGCCTGACGACGGCGAGTGGCTTCGAGGACTGCAGACCGCCGAAGTCCTTGCCGGAGGCGGATGAGGCGCGGCCGGTGAACTCGACAGAGCCGTGGAGGTCTACGCCGTTGAAGAGAGGCGAAACGTCGCCGTCTTGGTCGACGGCGCCCTGCTCCGTCAGGGACTCAATGTCGTTTTCGTGGATAAATCTCTCTAAATAGGCTATCATAGTTGAATTGAATTAACGGGTAGAAATCAGTGGCTACGGGTTTCTATTGAAATGCGACTGAAAATATTGGCTTGTAAATGGATTATTATCAGGATTAAATAGAGGGAGGTGGTGG
>BMAC01000604.1:295792-306343 GCA_014905375.1 Phtheirospermum japonicum | reverse complement strand
GGTGGGAGAATTGAATTTGACGTGAGGGGGAAATGAAAGAAATTAAAGAAAGGTTTTGTATATCTTCTCGAGTCGATCTCTGTACCCTATCAGTGGCATCTGTCTGCCACTTAATTCATTAGATTATATATTTATTTATTTATGTATTATTCCTTGTTTCGGCTTTATGCGTTATTTTACCAAGATTCACATCCATTAATGCGACTAAAAACAGTAAAACTCACATGCAAAAAATTTAATTCGATTTCATGTAGGTTTGGTCTTTTAGGGTTATTTTCAGGCTTTGGGTTCGGTGGTTGCGACACAAATTTTATGTGGGTCTTCTTTCATGACTTAATTATCATCTTGATTTTATATAATGTTTGTTATTAGTTAGGAATTTAGAATTACTTGCATGGATAATGAGAATTATTCATGTTTAAGTTTTACAATTCCTGTGGTGAGAATTGAGATTTATGCAATTGTTCTATGTAATGTGAATGGTGGGTTTATATTATATTTTACCATTATGAAGCTATCGAACTAAAAAAAAAATGGGGATATGCTGATTGAAAAAATTGACGGGCAACAAGTCGTCAACATATACTGACGGATTGATGAAGGAAACTATGCTGACCGGTATAGGCAGTCAGCAATATTAAAAAAAAAACACTCGTCAGCTACGATTGGATTCAAATGAGAACCTCGTCATTATATGTGAACCTAGGGACTAATCCTGGCCTTAGATTTAATAATATGTGTGAACCACATTTTTTCTATTTTTTTTTAATTTTATTAAATTAATTATATGGTAGGAAAGGGTGTTTAAGTAATTTTACATAAACCTCTTGATCAATTTAATTCCAAACCTATTCGTCCCTTCCCCGTCTCTCCCCCAAACCCTATTTCTACCCAAATCCAAACTCATCCCTTCTCCACCAAGCCAGCCGCCGTGCGGCCATTTCTCCACCAAGCCAGCCGCCCGCGGCCCTCTCTCCACCAAGCTCAGTCGCCGCGCGACCCTTATGGTTGAACCCCGTCTGTCCTCTTTCCCCTTCCTCTTCAGAAAATCAAAGATTAACGTCAGCTCCTCCTCCTTCGATCGTCGGCGGCAGCAACCCATAGCAGCCACAAGCGGCGATTTCGGGCAAATCTCTGTAGTGGTCGACAGCCACTCCCACCAAAGGCGTGACTGATTTTCTTCCCCAAAACCAGCAATTGACCAATTTCTCTCTTGTTCCTCGACGGAGGCTCCAACAGCAGCGATTGGGCGGCGAACTTCCGATGACAACGTCACACAGAGACGGTCCAGCCAAAATGGCGGCGGTGGCAGTCGTTCGACTACCAGCAACGGTGAACAGAGGTTTGCGTAGGCCCTGAGGCGACGATGGCATCTTGACGGTGAGCAATCGACAAAGCGACGTTCAGATCCCGTAGGCGAAACCTCCTCCCCCAAATTTCCAGAATTCGTCCGGCCAATCTCCCTCTCCTTCAATTTCGACTGGACCGCAGTGGTGGGGCTCGACGAAACGGGCAGCGGTGTTCGAAGGTGAGGCGACTCGTCTGGTTTGCGTGGGGCGTTTGCGAGGCGGCGACGATTCAACACGTGGGACCGCTGGATTTTGTTCGGGCAGTCGATGGTGGGTTTTTTGGGATTCGTTCAGGCGGCTGGGGAACGGTGGTTGGGATTGATGTGGGCCGTGGTGATTGTTTGGATTTGGACAGGGTTCCGATTTGGTCTGGCTGGTGGTGATAATGATGTTGGGTGGTGGCGATTTGGATTGTCGTGGTTGATTCGGATGGCTGCGATGGTGAAACTCGGCAGCAATGTTGACTGATTATTTTTTCATTCAAAAAAATCAGTGTTTAGTGTAGTTCAAAAGCACCGTAACAATATAAGAAAAAACACTCCAAATATTGCACAGTGCAATTATGTCCATATTCATTGTGCTTTTTATACATTATTGTAGTGTCAAAATCAGTCATGTGCGATGATTTTACTATCTAGTTTTTTTAATTTAATTATATATTTTTTTTACGTCTGAAAACATGCAATATGTATCTTAAATTGTAGATCTTGAGAATGTGATTAATTTGATATATATTTCATTCAAAACGAATAAAAATTGAAAAAGGTATGGTTTGTTGAAGATTTGAGTTTTATTTCAAAATTTTGAATTTGCAGTTTATAGACGAAATTTGCGATACTTTTTGTATATAATCGTAGTGTTTTTTTTCTTAATCTATTGTGCTTTCTAAAGAACAATGTAGTGCTCTTTGTAAACGTTGATATATGTCCAAAATACCCTTTTTAATTAATTAATGCATTTTTTTACATTATTACCATGCTGACATGTCATGATCTCAACCATCAAAATTATCCAATCTAATGGTCAAGATGAGTCCCTAGGTTCACATATAATGACGAGTTCTCATTTGAACCCAACCTATATATATATATATATATATATATATATATATATATATATATATATATATATATATATATATATATATATATATATATACCCTATATTAATGCAAAATCCCTCTATGTTATGTATCTGTTTCTCACGCTTCGTTAGTTTTGGAAAAAATTATGGTGCTATGGTGTCATTCGAGCCTAATATTAACCTAATTTTGTGTTTTTCTATTATATTTTACCTAATTTAATATTTTCCTAATATTATATTTTACCGAATTCAATATTTACCTTTTATTACATGTTAACTAATTTAATATTCATAAATAATTTTCCTGATATTATATTTTCCCTAATTCAATATTTTTCTTTTGTTACATGTTACCTAATTTAATGTTTTCTTTAACATAGGTTGCCTAATTTAAGTTTTATTTTTCTAATATAAAAACATAAATAAGTTATATCTAATTAGAAAAAATTTATATAAGTTGAGTTAATTTTTATTTAATTTTTTTTAAATAATTTTAAAAGAATTTCAAATATTTATTTAAGAAAAATACGAGTTATATAAAATTATTACAAAAGGGAAATAAATATAAAAAATATAAACTTAAATATTTTTATCTAACCATAATATAATGAATTGAAAATAACATTAAAGATATATATGAAAAACTATTTTTATGCAAAAAAAATAAAAAAATAAAAGAGAGAGAAAAAATATAATATAAATAAATAATAATAAATAATTAAGCCTAGAAAAATAAATATTAAATATATTCTAATTCTCTTTAACTAATCTCAATATTTTGCATTGATACACACATTATATATCTATACGAACAAATTCGTGTCTTATGCAGAAAAAGAAAAGAAACAAAAAGTAATAATAAAATAATATTACATATACTACAAGTTAGATATACAATGTTTTTTTAATAGAATTATCAATGCCTTATAGATTTTAATTTTTCTATATTACATATTCATACATGACAAGCGAGTGTTGTATGTTTTATATTTTCTCAAACTCAATTTTCTACAGGTTTCGCTATAAAGTTTAGGGTATTTTGATATACTTTACAACTAATTTCGTGACTCGCGGTAAAAAACTTGAAAACTCTTTATAGTGAATACCAGTCCTATTGTAATTAAAACAAATAATATTCTGATTTGTGTGCAATAATTATTTATTGTGAAAAATAGTTTTTTCCTGTAAATAGAATAAATAATATTACGATCTGTATGTAGCATTTTCAATATTATTCTTTTAATATTTTTAATGAATAATACTCTTTTTCAAATCCCTCATAATATGCGAGTGTTAAACTAGTGTGTGTGTGTGTGTGTGTGTGTGTGTGTAATGCAGGAATTGAAAAACAATAATATTCGTTAAAAATATTAAAAGAATAATATTGAAAATGGTACATACAAATCGTAATTTTACTTGTTCTAATTATAATAAAAATAGTTTTCACAATAAATAATTTTCAAGTTTTTATCCCGCGAGTCACAAAATTAGTTGTATAGTATATCAATATACCGTAAACTTGACGGGGAAACCCGTAGAAAATTGAGTTTGAAGTAATGTAAAACATACAACACCCACATGTTATGTGTGAATATGTCATATAAAAAATTAAAATCTATAAGACAATGATAATTCTACTGAAAAAACGTTGTACATCTAATGAGTAGTTTATGTAATATTACTTTATATTTACTTTTTGTTTCTTTTTTCTTTCTACGTAAGACACTAATTTGTTGGTATAGATATATAATATGTGTATCAATGCATTATATTGAGATTATATAAAAGAGATTTAGAAAATATTTAATATTCATTTTTCTAGGCGCAATAATCTTTTGTAATTATTTATTTTATCTTTTTTGTCTCCCTTTGTTTTATCTTCTTCTTCTTCTTCATTTTTTTTTTTTGGCGTAACAATAATTTTTCATATATATTCTTAATCTTATTTTCAATTAATTATATTAGAATTAGAATAAAAAATGTAAGTTTATATTTTTGATATTTATTTTATTTTTGTAATAATTTTATAAACTCGTATTTTTCTTAAATAAATATATAAGATTCTATTAAAATTATTTCAACTTATTATAAAAAAATTAACTCAACTTATATAGATTTTTTCTAATTAGATATAACTTTTTTTTATATTTTTATATTAATAGACTAAAAGTAAGATATTAAATTATGCAAATTGAGTTAAAGAAAACATTAAAATATGTAACATTTAATAAAAGAAAAATATTTCATTAGGTAAATATAATATTAGAAAATTATTTAAAGGGATGTAAAATAAATATGAAATAAAAACTTTTAATATTATAATTATAATACATTTTAAAATAATATTATATATTTATAATATAATTAATTATTTATAAAATGAAATATATAATTACATTAATCATTTATAAATATAATATAATATAATATAATTAATTAATTAGTTAATTATAAATTTAATTTAATTATAATATTCATTTATAATATAATATAGTTATTATATACTTATATATTTATAATCATTATATATAATTATTTATATATAAATTATATTTAGAATATATATATATATATATACATATATTTATAAATAATATATATTTATAAATAATTATATTGATAATATATATATATATATATGTATATATAATAATATATATTTTTAATATCATTATTTATAAATATAATATAAATTTATAAATATAGTATAATTATTATATATTTATATATTTATAAATAATATTATATATTATCATAATTATATATCATTATTTATATATAATATATTTATATATATATATATTTATAAATAATATATTTATAATTAATATATATAAAAATAATAAATGTATTTCTAATTAATAATATATATATATATATTGAAATAATATATATTTATAGTTATTTATAAATAATTATATTTATAAATAATATATTATAATAATATTGTATATTTATAATATCATTATTCATAAATATAATCTACATTTATAAATATAATATAATTTATAACTTAATTTACGTATCTAATGTATATTAAAATATATAAACTCTCACATGTAATTGACTTGGCGAAACGATAACACCGCTCCTCTATTTACAAGAGTCGCGGGCTGGGCTAGGCTAGGCTAGGCCTGCCCAATTATTTTTTACAATATTTTATACATGCTGACAGGCTTGACCCGTCAGCAAATGCTGAATGGCCTCACCCGTCAGCAAATGTTGACGGGTGGGATTGCTAAAGGGCGCCACCCGTCAGAATGGCATCAACATTTGCTGATGGGTACATTAATCCCGTCAGCAATCAATTTGCTAACGCCAAAAATGCTGACAGGCAGTACTCGACAACAAATTGATTGAATATTTTATTTTTTAAAACTAATCATATTTACGGTGGTTTCAATATTGCACATACTGCTTTATTATTTTTCTGCTCATTCTTTTTATCAGTACAAGACTTGGAAATAACTATGGTGTATTCACGGTACATGCCCCTATTCCTTGTATTTACGGTCGTTGATTTTCTAATATGAGAAATCTAAATTTGATTTAAGGGTTCCTATTAGGTAAAAAACAGTGACGTGAAGGCAGCGTAGAGATTCCCACAAAATTTATATGTCATGATTATTTTAATCTTGACATTTATTTTATAGTGATTATTGATATGTAAAGATAGTTGAAATTGTGAAGTAGTGATAATCATATGCTCTAACATCTGAGAATGACAATGAAGTTTGGGCGGGAAGATGTTGTGTTGCTGTTTTAGGAAATGTGTTGATCTTATCTGTAGCCATAGGATTTTATTAAGAAATGTGTTTTATTAGGAAATATGTTAATCTATTTGCGGGTTTATATAGGATCAAAGAGGAGGAGTTGAACATGTCATGAATTATTTGTGGTAGGAAATCTACACACACACACACACACACACACATATATAGAATTCATTAAATAAATAATACTTTTTTTATTCAAAATTGCCAAAATAATATACTTTCAAAAATTCTTACGTTTTTGGATCGGGACGCCTTTCCCAAGGGCGTCCCGGGTATGTTTGCTCGAGAATTCTTTTTTAGGGCTCAAATGAAAAAAAAAACTTCTGGGTGGCGGGACGCCACTGGGAAAGGCGTCCCGGGTGTTTTATGCAAAAAAAAAAAAAAAATGCGGGGGGCGGGATGCCCTTCCCAGTGGCGTCCCGGGGTTATTTTTGCAAAATCAAAAAATTTGTAACCCTAACCCTAACACATACTATTTATTTATATTAATTTATTTTTTGGTTATTTATTTATTTTTATTAATTTGTAATTTATTTATAATATTTTAGGTAAAATAAATAAACATATCATAATTATATCTAAAAATTACAAGAAACTTTATATCAAGATAAAAAATACAACAAGATCAAAATACCACAACAAATAAAAATTAAATAAAGGATAATCATTAAATAAAAATACTACTGATATATGGGAAGTCCTGTCACCAACAAGGTTGGATAAACTTTAAATAAAAATTTTATTAAATAAAGGAAAAACAAAATATTACACACTTTATTAAATAAATAACTAGAGGACGCGGAAAAATTAGATATTACAAATTAAACGTAGTACGTAGTCTCACACTCAAACTAAGATCATTCCAATCCCATTTTATTAGACATTTGACTAATAATACATTGAGAATGTATCAATTGAAAGCTGCTTCCATCTTCTCCCACAACGGTGGCATGTCATACAAATAATATCTCCGTGATGCATCATCACCGTATTCCTTTAGTTGAAAAAAAAAAAGAACAGTTAGTAGTTGAAACGAAACCACCACAAATCACATAAATAATTAATTGTATACAGATGTGTGGAGATTACATAGGCTGGAGAGACATTATTACTGATAGTGGTTGTTTCGACCTGTAATATGACGTCTAGAGGAACTCCCTGGAAACCAGAATATCTCGCCCGACCTACACACGAAACCCAGACCTGCACCTAAAACGAGAGTTAGAAAGGACCACTGGTGGTTTTCCGGTGGAAACCTCTCCGATGCTTAAGTTAGTAAGCGTTTGAGGTGTATTTCAGAAAATAAGAAGGAATGTTTCAGAGAACCTACCTTCCCCAGACTCCAAGCTGGGATATTTATAGCTTGTCCTAGTGGGGAACATGCGCCGCGAATCATGGGTCGTTTTGGGAAACATATTCTGAGCAAGTGGTCCCACTTGCCCCCTCTTAGGTAAGTTGGAGGTCAGGTCTGACCAAACCTGCTCTGGCTTTATCATTCTCAGGATCACCCTATTAAGAATACTTCTTAAGTGGGCAGATCAGTCTTAACATCCCACCCCTAATTCTTATTGGTGTCATTTCTTATCTAATTTCAGGTCTGTCGGGCATATATGGATTCTTCCCAGCGGGGACCTTTTTCCGGGATCTCTGGAACGGGATCCGTGAATTAAGGACCGTTCAGTTAGTGGATTCTGACAAGTGGTCCCTACTTGTCTTTTCAGTTCAAACCTCAAACAGGTCTCTCCCGACCCTACTTCCTTCCGAAAGAGCTTCAATCGCTTTTCCTTAACATCAGTCCATCAGCTCTTGTCTGCTACCAAATTCAGGTCTACCTCAATCAAGGTCTGACCAATACGGCCCAATCAACTCCTCCCCCCCAAAAAGGGTTGAGGTAGAGCTAACAAGCGGGGGCCCCACGCCCTTTAGTGCTTCTCGTACTGATACGAATCCCAAGGGATACACTAAAATCGCCAAAGCTAATTATTGGCGTGTAGTGGTGTCACACGCTCCAAAACGGCTAATGCACTACCACGCTCCTCCAAGTGCATGCCTAGTCAGCCCTAGTTTAGGGTCTCAAACACTTCAACTTATCCTCTAGGGCCCTGTTCATCTGCCCGCATTAAATGTTCAAATCCCATCAAATCCCACATTTCTCGATTTTCACATTTTGAAATCATTAATTTTGCCTTTTATTCCCGCTGGCTTCATTTTCACTTTTTACTTCCAATTTGTCCTTCTTCCTTTTTCCTCAAGCTTTCACAACTCCGTCCCTCTCAACACTCCGGCGAACTTCTTCTCACTACTTCTCGATTATTCCGACGATCTTTTTTGAGCCAGGTACCCTTCTTCACTCTTTCCTTTTAGTTTTCATAATGTCATCCTCTTCATAAATTAGGGTTACTCCTCCTCTCTCATCTGCCATCCCTGAAGTGGCGGTGACTCTCTCTCCTCCACCCCTCGCAATTTCAGGGGCGGCGGAGGCTCCTGCTATTCAGGGGAGGCCTGAGGCCTCAGGCTCTTCCTCACCGGATCCTCCGGAGGTGGCGGCGGCTCTCTCCCCCCGACCTGATGCTCCGGCGACTGTGGTCACCTCTTCGTCAGGGGGTGTAGTGTATCCTCCGCCGCTCCCTGATTATCCTAAGATCATTTCCATCCTCAGCCAAAATTCAGTAGATGAGCTTAAGTATAAGTATAATATTAGAGACCCCTATGATCCATATGCCCCTCGGGCCGGCACCTTTGCCTGCCAGCCCCCGGCAGGTCGAGTAGCCTTCTACGCCGATCAATTCTACGCAGGCCTGCGCTTGCCTGTTCATCCCATGATGCTGGAAATTGCTCAGATGTACAAAATCCCTATCTTTCAATTTTCCCCTAATTCTTTTCGTATCATGGCATGTTATAACCTGGCCATGCGCTACGCCGGCCAGGACCCAACAACCCTGGTTTTTTATCAGCTTTTCTTAGCAAAGAGCCTTCCCCCTGACTGCTTCTACCTTGCTGCTCGGCCCGGGGTTCACTTCATCCACAAACTTCCAACTTCCCATAAGTCCTGGCGCAAAAAATTCTTTTTCGTTCATTGTGAGGGGGATTGGGGCTTCGACCCTAACCCTATTGACAGCTTACCCACTTATCCGCCTTTGACCGCAGCAGCCAGGTCTTCTCGCATTCAGAGAATAGTGGCGACTTTGAATGCCAATCCGATTAATGTGACGGAATTCCTCACTCCTTCAGTCTTGCAGACTTTTAATGAGACATGTGAGATAGGTCCATTGCCCTCTGGGATTGGTAAAAGAGGCTTCCTTATTTTGCCCCCGCTGCATCACATTTTGCCATTTCATGTATCTGACTTTTATCTTCCTATTTCAGAAGGGATGATGCGTTTGTTGTTCGAGGCCACCGACAGAGAAGGCGTTGAAGCCGACTCGACTGCGCCAGCCCAGGAGATAGGCGGAGCTAGCACGCCCCAGGTTCAAAGTTCCCCTGCGGCCGCCCCACCAGTGCGCCCGCGGTCAGTCAGGCAAGTCATCTCGGACTCGGAAGAAGAGGACATGCCTCTCGTTAAAAGGCCTCGATCCGGTCGAGGCCGAGGCATGGTTATTTCAGGCAACCCCACTCCAGCCTTGGCTACAGCTCCGGCAGCCCCCACCGTGCGCAGTTCTGGTCCTCCTCGACGGACCTCAGTTTTGAACTGATCTGGAGACGTGGCGGTTCGCCACGTGAGCGGCCAATGCTCCCCCAAAGATCTGCGAGCTTTGGAGCAGCTGAGTGATCGGGAGCTATTGGAATCCTGGTTCCAGGATGAGGCTCGGGTATGTTACCCTTTACTTCTTTTCTCCTTTTCTTTTATTACCTCCTTTCGAAATTTTAACACCTTTATAATTTTCTCTTAGGCTGAGGCGAAGAGGGCTCTCCTGGCCATCAGGGCGACTCGGTCTCTGGGCCAAGCCAATTTGGCTAAGGAGAACACCGACCTCAAAGATAAAATGCAATGTCTACGGGCCCTAGCTAAGGACAAGGTGAAAGAGGTGAAGAAGTTGCAGGAGGAGGTGGCCGGGATGAAGAAGGCCCAAAAGAAGATGATAGAGACAGCTCGAGAGGAGGCCAAGAATGAGGGCATTGCTGAAGCGAGGAGCCTAGCCGACGAAGCTCTGGTCAAGGCCAAAGATGAATGGAGGGCGGAGTTTCTCAATTCCGAAGAGGGTTTAAGTCTTGTTCAGGTAGCCAGGGCGGAAACCAAGAAGGCCTTCTTGGGATCAAAGGCCCTTTTTTCTCTGCTCTTTCCCGAAGCCGTGGTGTATTATAACTATGGCTTGGATGAGCAAGCCAAGTGGGTCAAGGACAAC
>BMAC01000604.1:266444-292300 GCA_014905375.1 Phtheirospermum japonicum | reverse complement strand
CAGCTTCCTTCCTCAGAGAAGGCCAGAAATAACCAGCTCTCAATACTTTGCTGGCTAGAGCTTTGGCCCCCATATGGTTGCCACAACAACCTTCGTGTATCTCCCTCAACACCAGGCCTCCTTCTGTTTGCGATAAGCACCTTAAAAGAGGTTGACCAAATCCTCTCCTGAATAATTCTCCGTTGATCAGGCAAAACCTGGCAGACCTACTTCGTATTTTTGCCGCTTCTCTCTTTTCCTCCGGCAAGACCTTCTGTTCGAGGTATCTTTTTTATGGGGGAACGCCAATCTTCCTCTTCAACAACCGTACAAATCTGCTAGACTCCGAACTCTCTTTCTGCTTTCAACAAGGTGATCGTTCGTTCATAACAACCTGTGGCCGAACTTGCTATTTTTGCTAAGAAGTCCGCACGGCCGTTTTACTCTCTGGGAATCTGAGTAACAGTTAATTCTTTCATCCATTTGGCTAGCTCTCTGAATCTTGCTAGGTACTTCTGCATGCTTTCCTCTCTTGTCTCAAAATCCCCACTAATTTGTTTGCAGACGAGTTGCGAGTCTACCTTGGCGCTTAATCGCTCCGCTCCTAGGTCTTTCTCTATTTGAATCCCTCTCAAAAGGGCCTCATACTCGGCGACATTATTAGAAAACGTGGGATCTAATCGGACAACGAACTCAGCAGATACGCCCGTTGGGTCTATCAGGACAGTTCCAGCCCCACAGCCCTGATTACATACAGAACCGTCAGTGAAAACTATCCACTCTTTCAGTTCATCCAGGGAACCGGCCCTTTCTTGCATAAAATCAGCCAGAGCTTGAGCTTTAATTGCTGTTCTGGATTCAAACACAATATCAAATTCGCTCAGCTCTATGATCCATTTGACCAGCCTCCCTGATGCTTTTGGTTTATCCGTTATATTTTTTAATGGTAGATTGGTTCGTACAACAATTGTATGAGAAAGGAAATATGGTTGTAATTTCCTTGCAGTTCCTGCCAGAGCTAGCATCGCCCTTTCCACCTCCACATACCTTACTTCTACCACGTGCAAGACCTTGCTCCAAAAATATACTGGTCTCTGTATCTTACCGTCTTCCCTGATTAGGACAGAGCTGACCGCTTTCTGTCCCACAGATAGATACAGTACCAAGGGTTCTCCTTGGACGGGTTTAGTAAGTAAGGTCATGCTGGCCAAATACTCTTTTAGCAATCGGAAGGCTTCCTCACACTCATCATTCCATTGGAACCTGGCCTTCTTTCTCAAGGCCTGAAAAAATGGTAAGCTTTTCTCGGCAGATCTGGACACAAATCTGCTCAAGGCATTAATTCATCCTGCCAGGCACTGCATCTCCTTCACATTCCGGGGCGCGCTCATTTCCATGATAGCCTTCACATTTTCAGGGTTAGCCTCGATACCATTTCCCGTGATCATATAGCCCAAAAATTTTCCCTCCCTGACTCCGAACGTGCATTTCTTTGGGTTAAGCCTCATTTTGTATCTTCGCAAAGTGTCAAAGGTTTCCCTTAAATCCTGCACATGCGATGTTGCTTTTATGCTCTTGACTAACATATCGTCTACATATACCTCCATATTCCGACCGAGCTGATTTTTGAACATTTTATCTACCAGCCGCTGATAGGTAGCACCTGCATTTTTGAGGCCAAAAGGCATGACCACGTAGCAGTACGTTCCCTTTGGGGTTATGAAGCTAACGCGCTTCCAATCCTCTTTAGCTAATCTAATCTGATGGTATCCTTACGAGGCATCCATCATGCTCAAGAGCTCGCAACCAGAAGTGGAGTCCACAAGCTGGTCAATTCTTGGCAATGGGTAATGATCTTTTGGGCAGGCGCGATTCAGATCTCGAAAATCGATGCACATTCGCCAGTCCTCCGTTTTCGGGACTAACACTGCGTTGGAGAGCCATTCTGGGAACTGTATCTCCTGAATGTGCCCGGCTTGCAAGAGCTTCTCTACTTCTGCCTCTATGATGGCCTCCTTTTCTGGCCCGAAATTGCGTTTCTTCTGTTTAACCGGCTTTATGTATGAGCGGATATTGAGGCGGTGTTCGGTGATTTCAGAGTCTATTCCCACTAAATCTTGAGGGGACCACGCGAAGACATCTGCACTCTCTCTTAATAGAGCCACTAGGTCTGTTAATACCTCAGGGCTGAGCTTCGTGCCCACCCGAAGAGTTCTACTCGCATCGCCTGGGACGACTTCTATTATCATCAGCCCCTCCTCCCGTCTTGCTAATTCTAGCTGCGGCTGCTCCGTCCGAGCCCTTTTGCTCATCCTCTCTTCTTCATTTCGCCGTATGCAATCCACGTATGTTTGCCGCGCAGCATACTGGTCTCCCCTTACTTTACCAGTTCCGTCTTCCGTAGGAAACTTCATTTTCATGTGGAAAACTGAGATGACGGCCTGGAATTGGCTCAAAGAGGGCCGACCCAACATAACATTATATGAGGATGGTGCGTCCACCACCAGGAAACGCACCAATCGTGTCACCCTATATGGCTCCTCCCCCAGAGTTACAAGGAGTCTCACCGCCCCCTAGGTTTTAAAGCACCTCCCGCGAATCCCACCAGAGAAGTGGTTACCTCTTCAAGTTCAACGTTCAACTTTAGTTTTGTAAAACAATCTAAGAATAGAATATCTGTAGAAGATCCCGTGTCTATGAAAATTCGACGAACGTTATAGTTGGCAATAGTGGCAGTTATCACCAAAGCATCCATGTGTGGAGCGAGGATGCCATCGCTGTCCTCCGAACCGAAGCAGATGTTGGGTGCGGTCTCTATCTGTCCCACCTCTCGGGATGTTCTGATTAGGTTTTTAGCAGCCCTAACATAACTGTGTTGAGCTCTGTTAGAGTGTTCGTCCAGCTCTCCTCCCGTTATCATTTGGATTTCACCATGAATGACCTAGGCCTGGTCAGGCCTTTTCAATCCAGTTCTGACTCTGTCCTGGACATCCGCCCGACCACCCTTGCCTTGTGGGCCGGGCCTGGTTTCACCTCTTCTTGTACCAACATATTCTTTTAGATGTCCAGCCTGGACCATTCTTTCCAATTCGTCCTTCAAATGCATGCACTCATCTGTGTTATGTCCGTATTCATTATGGAAGCGACAAAAGCGATCTGACCTTTCTCTTCTTGGCTTCTGCGAGTAAGTTTTGGGCCACTTGAGCTCTGGGTGACGCTCTATTACCTGCAAAATTTCGCCCGGAGGTGTTTCCAGAGGAGTATATTTATCAAATCGAGATCTACCCATTGACAGCTCTGGTCTGGGCTTTTTTGTCGCTACCCTGTCCTCCCTGTCGTACCTCTCTCTCTTCCTCTCCCCTTCATCCTTGAGATTCAGAGCTTCCTCTAAGTGGATATACTTCTCGGCCCTCTCCAAGAGTTCTCCAAATTTCAATGCTGGCCTTACCACCAGGGACTGGAAGAACTCTCCCTTCCTCAAACCTTGCGCCAGAGCGTTTACAAGCAGCTCTTCCGATGCCGAGGGCACTTCCAGCTTTGTTGTCGTGAACCTATTGATGTAGGCACGTAGGCTCTCATTCTCTTTCTGCTTTAAACTAAAGAGCTCGAGCGGCATTTTTTGATACTTCCTACAACTCGTGAACTGATGTAYGAAGGCCGAGCTGAATTCATCAAAGTTGCTGATAGATCTCGGCGGCAATTGGCTGAACCAGAGCTGTGCCGATTTGGTAAAGGTCATTGGAAAGACCCGYCACATAACRGAATCGGAAAATTTGTGTAGCGCCGCTGCTATCTCAAAACGGTTGAGGTGGTCTGCTGGATCCGTCGTCCCGTTGTATTCAAAACCCAAGGARCGATAGGARGCTGGGACGTCATCGCACATGACTTCCTCCGTAAACGGGGTGCCCCGCCGTGCCGGCGGTGCAACTGTGCCCACCATCTTCTTCCTAAATTCACGCACCTCTTTCTGCAGGCTTTGCATCTGCTCAGCCAGGCCGGGGTTAACCTGGCTGGCAGTGTCGCCATCAGATGTGGCAAGATGCTCTTCTCTATCTGGCTGGTGGACTCGCTCCGTACGCCGAGCGCGCAGTGGCTCCGTTTCTGCCGCTGGGGTTACCCGCGCCGGCAGTGTACTGGCCGATGGCGATGCCATTTCCACAAATTTTTTCTCGACCGCCGCCTCCATAGCTTTGCCAATCAATTCTGACAGCTGTGTTAGGAGCGACTCATTGAGAGAGACACCCCCAGTCGCAGCAGGCCCCTTCGGAGGCGGTGGTGTGGAGCTTGGCGGAGCTGCCATGGCCGATCCCGTTGCATCTAGTATCGATGATGATCCTGGTGCCTGTTGTGCGTGAGCATGCACCGCGGAACTCAGAGTGCCACCCAACTCCCCTACCAAACTTCGCTTCCAACCGTCTGAAGTCATCCTCACGCCTTAGCTCGATCAGAATTCCCACAGACGGCGCCAATTGTTTCGACCTGTAATATGACGTCCAGAGGAACTCCCTGGAAACCAGAATATCTCGCCCGACCTACACACGAAACCCAGACCTGCACCACAAATGAGAGTTAGAAAGGACCACCGGTGGTTTTRCGGTGGAAACCTCTCCGATYCTTAAGTTAGTAAGRGTTTGAGGTGTATTRCAGAAAATAAGAAGGAYTGRTTCAGAGAACCTACCTTCCCCAGACTCCAAGCTGGGATATTTATAGCTTGTCCTAGTGGGGACCCCAGCCGGGATCCTAGGAACATGCGCCGCGAATCATGGGCCATTTTGGGAAACATATTCTGAGCAAGTGGTCTCACTTGCCCCCTCTTAGGTAAGCTAGAGGTCAGGTCTGACCAAACCTGCTCTGGCTTTATCATCCTCAGGATCACCCTATTAAGAATACTACTTAAGTGGGCAGATCAGTCTTAACATCCCACCCCTAATTCTTATTGGTGTCAGTTCTTATCTAATTTCAGGTCTGTTGGGCATATATGGATTCTTCCCAGCGGGGACCTTTTTCCGGGATCTCGGGAATGGGATCCGTGAATTAAGGACCGTTCAGTTAGTGGATTCTGACAAGTGGTCCCTACTTGTCTTTTTAGTTCAAACCTCAAACAGGTCTCTCCCGACCCTACTTCCTTCTAAAAGAGCTTCAACCGCTCTTCCTTAACATCAGTCCATCAGCTCTTGTCTGCTACCAAATTCAGGTCTACCCCAATCAAGGTCTGATCAATACGGCCCTATCAGTGGTATCAACACAGATCAATCCACGTTCTCATCCAAATAAACACCATCATCGGAAAGTATTGCCTTCCACCAACCATACCTGATCTCCATTTCTTCGATCCTGTCATAAATTTCCGGAGTAGTTGGTGAAAACATGAAATGGATTTTTAGTATACTCTTTACCTGTGGGACGCTCATGATCCTATACGCTTTTTTTCACCTCTTTCAACACCTTCATTCTGGGCGATGAAAAATTCCAAGATGACTTTTTCCATCTCCATGGTCCATGGGGTTAGTGCAGGATCATAGTAATTATTATTTATTCTTAGGACATCTGGATGATTTTCGTCAAAATTAGCCATTATTAGATGGTATAGTTTCTATTTTTTGTTAAGTTTTTTCTGTGCGTACATATATATAGATGTGTAATATATGTGTATAGTGTAGTTATTATTCTCCATTTGACTGCATTGCATTATTGTACCTTTGCCAGCTACAATTGCTGTGACCTTACAATCACATTTCCCAATTCAGAACCAGTGATAATGCAACACACACACAAATAAAAGAGAAATTAAAAGAAAAAGGAATACGAAATGTACCTTTGCCAGCTATAATTGATGTGACCTTGCAGTCACACGTCCCCATTCAAAAACAGTGACAGTGGGACACACACCTTTGACTTGTCTTGTCATCTGGAACTTTATGACACATATTACTCTAAAATTTAATTGAAAGATTACTCTCCTTGCTATAAGTACGTTGGGGAACAAGTAATAGACAGTTCATCAGCAAACACATATTCATATATTATTTGAAATTAAGCCAATGGCAAATGAATTCAACGACACAGATGGTCCCCTCTCACTTCGGGTTAAAACACTCGATTATGGGTGTGAATTCAACCCCAAGTGGACACTTACAAGAGACGAACGTCTACTGGAATTCCTAATCCTTGAAAAATGATACTCGGGGATGGAATCTAAACGACGAACCTTTACTAGGGCAACGGGTGAAGGAAGCCAAGTGTTTACTTAACTACTGCTTCAAAATTGAACATGCTGTTTCCGAAGATGACGTCATAGCCAGGGTTCTCCAGCTTCGGAATCGATTCAGGTTCTTCAATGAAGTCATACGGACCCCTGACACTGTTTGGAACGGGAATGTGAAAATGGTGTTTGGTGATCACAACGTACGAAAGAAGTTTATGCCTGTAAGTTGTACACTTCCTTTTAAATTATTACAAGTAATTTTAATCCTTCAATAACTATTATAACTTGTTGTGATGAATGCAGGATTGTCCAATTGAAAGCTATTGCAACGCTTTTGATGAGGAGCCCCTCCTCACAAAAATGCAACTACTATTTGGAGATGTGTACCTCACTAACTACGGTGGAAGCTCTACGAGTGGAAATAGGATAGACCATTGCCAGTTATTTTTCTGACACTGCTCTACCTGTGTGGATTGCATTTGTGTTTTTATTATGTAATGCTTTCATCTTGTTGTATCGACACTGCTCTACTGTTGTGGTTTGCATTTGTGTTTGCACTGTGTGATGTTTTTACATTGTTGTAGTATCGAGACTGCGCTATGCTGTGGTTTGTGTTTGTGTTTCTGTTATGTAATGTTTCTATGTTATTGTTGTATCGAATGTTTCGTGGTGTAATATTTCGTGGTGTTTCCATTTATATTTTTATTTAATGAAAAATACAAAGTGAACCATCCAATAGAAAACTTCGACACAAATGCAAATAGTACTAGATATAATGTGATCCCGTGCCACACATCGCCTTCTTCTTTTCCTTGTCACTATATAGGTCATGATCATGTGGTCGTTTGGGGGCTGGTGGTTCTGGCACTTGCTCATCATCTTCGCCCTCATGTGCCAGATGACCCTAAATGTGATGTGCACGATCCGCAGTTCTAGTGGGAAACGACATCAGAATTGGTGTCGTATGGAAGTGTGGGCGCAAAAAGGCCATGTCAGGTGCGAAGTGGGGGTCGTACTGCGGATAATCAGTATTAAGAAGATCGGTAAACGACTGCCCAACACATGTAGGAGTATAAAACTCGGATGATCTAAATGTAGGAATGTAATCACCCCCCTCGTTATACGATGACAGACCAACATGATCTACATTCAAGTTGGGCAATAACTTATTATTTCAATATTATTCAAAAGATAAATACATCTAAAATATTTATTAAAGGATCACAGGTTTACCATGATGGATGACTGGCGGTGGCCCGGGTGGGACAGCGGGTGCCCTACGACGAGAGGATGCGGAAGGGCCAGATATGCTCCGTCTTGAACTACTCGAAATGGATGCTCTGCGTTCATCTGGAGCATCCCGAGGTACATTTTTCCTGGACGGACCCCATATGCTTCGTCTTCCACTGCCGGATGCATATGTCGTGCGCTCATCTGGAGCATCCTCATAGAACTCCTCATGAATACGCAGTCGTTGCATCATCTCATCAGCAACCGAATCAACTACATTGTGCATACGATGATAAGAGTCAAGATCGTCGGCCCTAGCCTTTCCCGGGACGCCACTAGGAAAGGCGTCCTGCCCCACCCACAATTTTTTTTTTCATTTCAGCCTCAAAAGTTTATTTAGGTCAGTTTAGGCCCGGGACGCCCTTGGGAATGGCGTCCTGGGTTAATTTTCTAGAACGGTTACTATGAAGTACCGTCTAGAAAGTGGGCGGGACGCCATTAAGAATGGCTTCCCGACCTAAAAATGCAAAATTTTTTGAAAGTATATTATTTTGGAAATTTTGAATAAAAAAAGTATTATTTATTTAATAAACCCTATATATATATATATATATATATATATATATATATATATATGTATATATATATATATTAAATGCCAACGTATGAGAATGGCAATGAAAATTTGGCTTGTGTTGCCATTTTAGGAAATGTGTTGATCTGATTTGCGACCTATTATATAGAGATTTATTAGTAAATGTGTTAATTTGATTTGCGAGGATGTTATTAGGAAATATGTTAATCGCGCGCCTATTATATAATGATATAAGATGAGGAATTGAATATAGTCAAGTCATTATAACATGAACCTGATCCAATAATTTAATTTTTCATCGCATAAAATTTTAATATATCATCACTTTAAAGGAAGAAGGTGTATCCCACCTTGGAATTGGCCGGTGAAAAAGGTTAAATGCCCAGACTTTGGTTGGGACACCCTATCAATGGCGATAGGATTCAAAATGGAGAAATCGTCGATCTGGAATTTCTTCCTCAAATCCTCCAGGAACCTATCAATAATGGTGGATACGATTGTGTCAGGGTCACCGCCCTGGAATGAGCAATTCTGCTCCTCGGAGGATGATAATGACAAGATCCCTGAAAAATATTCTGATGGGTGGATGGAAGAAGACATAATCAAAAATTGGATGGAAAAGAAAAGTACCTAGTTTGAAGTGAGAAGAAAGGATCCTGATCGGAGGAGAAATAAAGAGGAAAATCTCGACTGGAGAGGGAGTAGAGGAAGAGAGGATTATAGTGGATCACGAAAAAAGGGGAAAAGTATGATATGAAAGAGGTTTTTGGGAGAAAGGAAGATTTGATGGGATACCTGCAATTAATGCTTGTCAGGGTACAATGTACGAGGGGACGTGATTGGAATGCGAATCGGTTGGCGTAAGACCGAGGCATTTTAGCTTACCCCAACCATCAGGGGGGGGGGGGGGGGGACTGGTTGGTACGACCTGATTTGGGTCGAGCTGAACCCTCTTGGCACGACAGGTTAGCCTCGTACTTAGCCCCGACCTGGTAAGCTTGCCAGAGGTGATCCTTGTTATTGAGAGCAGATTTGAATTGGGCCTCAGAAGATTCCAAGCTTCCAAATAGCTTAAGAGGGATGAGCTGAGCAAGAAATGTGCCATGCTAAAATTCTAAGGGGGTAGCTTTAAGTCGTTGAAGCTGGCTCACGGCTTAATGACTTTGAGTTACGGAAAAACCGACCTAATAGGCCGGCTCGAAAAGGCGTCGTAAGAACTTGGATCACTTGGGAATATGTAGCTTAAGATTGATCAAGCTGAATTAGGTCGGATTCTCCCAGGCCTAAAGTCTGGGGAGAGTCCCATCCTGATCACAAAAGGATATGGAGATAGACGAGTCATTCAGGTCTAGCCACCTCAGGAGAACTGAGTTGCTTAGACCATCTGAATAACGGCCCGAGATTTGCGGTAACTCTCCGGGATCTCGGAGAGGCCTTATCTAATTTAGGGTATAAATATCTCAACCAGTAGGGTAAGGAAAATATCACTTTCACACCTGCTTATATTTTAGTGCTCTTTTAGTTATATTATTTTTTCACTAGATCTCCATGGTATCACGACTTGTGCATCGCACGGGTAAGTATGATTTATTCATATTAACTATTAAGTATGATTGATTTGATGGAATGACTAGAATTTATTAATTAAATTTCCACGTTTGATTCTTTTTTGTTAAATTATCAAGTGTATATATATATTTTTAATGAATTTTTTAATTATTTATATTTTTGGGAAGTGATAACTTTTTTGCCTAATTCTCGTTGTGGCAAAATTCTTATGCCTAATTTTGGTTATTATCTTTTTTCTGAAATTTTTTTACAATAAGATTGTTTCGACTGGAAAATAATGACTTTGAGGGACCGACTGGCTCTCCTTTACTGAATTTCTTAACCTGTTCAAGAAAACACTTTAGAAAGGATCACCGGAGGAATTCCGGTGGAATCCTCTCCGATGCTTAAGTCAATTAAGCGCTTTATGAATATAAGTAGAAATGCGTGTAAAGGAATGTGATACCTCTGCCTCTATTGAACGAGATATTTATAACCCAAGATAGTTAGGGGCCTTTATGAGATCCCAGAAATAGGCCCACGAATCTCGGATAGTTATTCAGACGTCCCGAGCAGGCTATCCTCTTTAGACGACCAGAGCTCTTAGAGACCAGTCACAAACTCCTACGCATTCTTGACCTGATCACGATATAACTTATCTCGAAATTGAGATCAGGTCTGGGCACTCCTTCCCGAAATATTTACATAAATTAAGCTCAATCTTTCTTTTCCTGACCCTCTCTGTTTTACGGAGCAAAGCACAGGTTCAGCTCATCCCAACTCGCCTTACCTGGGCTATCTCAAGGTTTGGCATCTCTTCAGGCCGGGTCAGATTAGGTCATACCAATCAGTCCACCCCCCCTAAATGGTTGGGGTGAGCTGTGATGCCTCGGTTTCAACCCAACCGATTAGTATTCCCATTGCGTCTCTTTGTACACTGTTCACTGACACGCATTAAATGCGCATATCCCGCCAAATCCTCTTTTTCCAAAAATTCTTTTCAAAACATATGTTTTCGCATATCCGCAGCTCATTATTTTCCTTTTGTTGTCTTACACTCTTCTCCATCAAGAGCTTTTTCTCTATTTTTTCTTCTCCGATCAGAGTTTTTCTCTCACCTCAGACCAGGTACTCTCTCTCTCCCTACAGATTTATAATTATATCTTCTTCTTCTTCTTCTTCTTCTTCTTCTTCTTCTTCTTCTTCTTCTTCTTCTTCTTCTTCTTCTTCTTCTTCTTCTTCTTCTTCTTCTTCTTCTTCCCCGCTCCACCCGTCAACGTCTTCCTCTGCGACACTATCCTTAATTTCCTCTGAGGAACGGAATTCCCCCTTACAGGGCGGCGGGCTTGACAATATTGTTTCCACCATTATCGATCGGTCCCTGGAATAACTGAGAACATAATTCCAGATCTCTGATGAATTTCTTTTGTCAACCCTGATGCAGGTGAAAGGGCATCCCGACCACCGTCTGACCACCAGAATTTTTTCGACAACCAATTCCAAGCCGAGATACGCCTTCCCCCTCACCCCTTCATCCTGTCTGTGTATTGGATGTACCGGATTCTGGTACATTAATTTGTACCCAATGCCTTTAGGCTAATTGTAGGGTTTCACCTGGCGGCGTAATTCTCTGGGCTTATTCCTATAGCCCTGTTGTTTTACTCTTTATTTCAAGCAAAGAGTTTAACTCCTGGTTTCTTTTACTTGTCCGCCTGTCAATATCTTCCTCTGCGAAACTATCCTTAACTTCCTCTGAGGAACGGAATCCCCCCATAAAGGGCGGAGGCCCCGACAATATTGTTTCCACCATTAGCGATCGGTCCCTGGAAGAACTGAGAACAAAATTCCAGATCTCCGATGAATTTCTTTTGTCAACCCTGATGCAGGTGATAGGGCATCCCGACCACCTTCTGACCACTAGACTTTTTTCTCCGACCAATTCCAAGCCGAGATACGCCTTCCCCCTCACCCCTTCATCCTGTCTATGTATTGGATGTATCGGATTCCGGTACATCAATTTGTACCCAATGCCTTTAGGTTAATTGTAGGGTTTCACTCGTCGGCGCAATTCTATGAGCTTATTCCTATAGCCCAGTTGTTTTACTCTTTATTTCAAGCAAAGAGTTTAACTCCTGGCATCCAATTTTTGACCGGTAACCCCTCTTCCAATAAGGCCTGGAGGAAGAAAATCTTCTTCATTCATTGCTCAGGTGACTGTGGTTTCCCCCTAGTATATATCCATGCCCTTCCAGCTCAGGCCATCTGACAGAGGGGAACGATCTCTTGCCCTGCAAAAGACTATCAACGCCCTTGACAAAAACATTTTATTTCTATCTCGACTTCTAAACCACACTGTCCTGACCTTCTTCAACTCCAAAGAGGAGACCGATCCTCTTGCTCTTAAGATTAGTATATTGAATGAGCTATTCAGCTCTTCCCTTTTTACCTCTGTAATTCGTATTTAATGAAACTTATTGTTACTTTCATATTTCCGTTATCATTCATCTCTTTCTTATCTTCTCTTGCAGTCAACATGATGAAAGAGATGATAGCGGTGCGCCAAAAGAAGTCTACTTCTTATGTCGAGAAGAGCCTACCAAAGGAGCCGGTAAGACCAGATGTTGACCTCATAATCCCATTTGCTTTGGGAGATGAGCAAATGCGTGTTTTCCGAAAACGTGCTAGATCTGGAAAAGGGGTTTGCCATCCTGGGGCCTAAAGTGACGAACCCCAATCTGAATCTGTTAAGTACATTGGTATTGGACTGCTCCGGGGAAGTTGCAGTTTGGTTCATCCAAGGACAGTGCCCTTCCTCTGTTTTCCGTACCATGGAGAAGTGATCGGATTCAAAATTGATCGAATCCCTCTATCAGGGCAAAGCAAGGGTAACCGACTTCCCTCCTCTCCATTTTTCCTCTTTCTTTTCCTCCTCTTTTTTTTACCTTTAGTTGATCTGTCGGAATACCAGGATAACATCAAAGTGGCTGTCTTGGTGGCTTGGGCTCGGGGCTCCCTTATGAACACGAATCTTGCCCGGGCTCATACAGCTCTGAAGGAGAGAGAGAAAAGGCTGGTGGGCCTATGCAAGAGAAAGATGCAGAGATGAAGGAGATTTGAGCTGAGATGAAGGATATACAAAATGAACATGAAGAGATCTCAAGAAGTGGAGGAGAGAGCACGAGCTGAGGCACGGAAATAAGTCAAGGAGGCCCGAAATATGGGCCGGTCTGAAGGACGAACTGAGTTCCTCAATTCAGAAAAGGGGTTGAGGCTTGTTTAAACGACCAGGGAGATAACTAGGCGAGCCTTCTCCCATTCTAGGGAGATTTGGGAACTCCTTGTCCCAGAGGCCATGGCTTATTATCACTTTGTCCTAGACGCATATGAGAAATGGACCAAGGAGAACCCCTCCACCCCTTCGATCACGACGTGCCTCTTACAGATCCTCCTGAGCCCACCGACCTTACCTTCATTTCAGAGGATGATCGTCTCCACCAGCTCGGAGATCCAGAGTTCGCCGGGCATGTACTCTAAGATTTCCATGCTCCCAATTAGATCTCTTCTCCCCCGCCTAATCAATCGATAACCCTTTCTCTGCCAGCGACTGCCTTCTCTCTGACCTTTGCTGACTTAGGCGAGCTACAGGGTGGGTCCCAGTTTGAGAGCACATTTGGGGAGAGAAGCCTTGGGGAGGTCTCCGGGGTTGTCGACTAGGGAGGGGGTGAGTTGAGCACTCAAGATTATGGGGTGTAGGCCAGCTATTTGCTTTGATTGTCTGTGTTTTTCTGATTTGTTTCTATGGTCGCTTTGTACTGGACATTATTTTTGCTCACTTCTTTTTGTCTTTTTGTTGTGTTTAGGGTTTCCTTATGTCAAGGAAACCCTAGCACTATCCTCTGTACTATGTGTTTTTCACTTTATTTATAAATACCTTTCCCCGCTTTATTAATTTATCATTATGGCTTCTGAATCTTTGGTGAAGGAAATAGACACTCTTAAGAAGAAAAACCTTTCATTTCTCAACGAGAATTTACTCCTTACAGAAGAAAGTGCTAACCTCCGTGAAAAGTTTTCCCAATTGCGCAAACTCCTGGAGAAAAAAAGACAGAAGAAATGCCACTTCAAGCGTGAGTGGGTCGAGCTTCGGCAGTTAAATCAGCAACTCCGAGAGGAGAGGACCAACCTTCTCAGATTAGTGCGACGTTGATCCACTACCGTAGGCTAGGCTCAATCAAAGGCAGAACGTGCAAACAAATACCGCCTCCAACTTCATGAGACCGAGCAAGAACTGTGGCGTATTCGCCAAGTTTTAGATGCGGACAGGAGGGTGTCATCATCCCATTCTTGATATTCTTATGGTCGAGCTTTGTTCTACCTGCTCTGAATAATTTTGCCCAGGGTTGGCGCCTATTTTTTCATTGTTTTACATTTTCCCCGTGGGGCTGTACTTAGCGTTATATTTTGAATCAACTAATGCTGAATTTTCTTCTTGGTTTTTGCTATTCATAATTTTCTCTTATCCTCATTTATGCATTATTAACTTGTAAATTATGCCTTAAAGCCTTTGAAATCGGGTTTATCTGGGGTATCCACCCCTTGGTCAACCGGGTCAATCTCCGGGGCTTTCGCCCTTAACTGACCTATCGGGTCAGGTTTTTCTAGGGTATCCACTCTTTGGTCAGTCGGACCAATTTCTGGGGTTTTCGCCCTTGACTGACCTATCGGATCAGGTTTTTCTAGGGTATCCACCCTTTGATCAGTCATACCAATTTCTGGGGGTTTTGCCCTTGATTGACCAATCAGGTCAGGTTTTCCTAGTGTATCCACCCTTTGGTCAATCGTACCGATTTCGCCCTTGACTGACCTATCGGTCCAGGATTTCTTAGGTTATCCACCCTTTGGTCAATTGTACCAATCTCTGGGGCTTTTGCCCTTGACTGATCTATCGGGTCAGGTTTTCTTAGGGTATCCACCCTTTGGTCAATCGGACCAGTATCTGGGGTTTTCTCCCTTGACTGACCTATCGGGTCAGGTTTTCTTAGGGTATCCACCCTTTTGTCAATCGGACCAGTCTCTGGGGCTTTCGCCCTTGACTGACCTATCGGGTCAGGTTTTCTTGGAGTTTTTAGATAAATTTGATTAATCACACTCTTTATAAATAATCTATGCGTATTTTCATACATAATACATCCTTAAATTCGCTACATTCCATGCTCGCGGCAGCTTAACTCCATCCATCTGCTCTAGTTCATAGGCTCCCACAGCAAAGATCTTGGTGACCTTATATGGTCCTTGCCATGTAACATCTAATTTCCCCTTGGTCTTACCCAGATCGGCTCTCCGAAGCACCAGGTCTCCCACCTGGAATTGTCGCTTAACCACTGCGTTGTTATAGGTCGCTTTGATTCGCCCCCTCATGTGCTCCATTCTTATGGAAGCTAGCTCTCTCCTCTCCTCTATATAATCCAACACATCCTGCCTCAACAACTGATTCATGCTTTTGTGTACCTACTTTAAATTAATTGAACTAATTATCTTGAACTATTTAATCAACTAGAAATCAAAAAGCATAATCAACTAGGGTTAAACTAAAAGCAAATATAAGCACGAACTTAATAAATGATAGCAATTATGAAGCATGAACAAGATCCAATTGCATAAACGAATAGAAATAGCATGAATGAAATTAAACAACTAAACGAAACATGAACGGAACTACTAAGCATGAATATAAGTAACTAGCATGAATTTAATTAATGAAAATGAAAGTAATAAGGATCATGAATTATACTATCCAAGTATCCAAGTCTCAACATCAGCAATCCAAAATCCAAATAATAGCAATTATATAAAAACATGAACGGAGTAAAATAGCTTATATGAAATTAAGTTTCCAATAACCAAGCATAAATTAAGTAAACAAAATTTACGAACTTAATTATCCAAAGTATCAAACATGAAATAACTCAAGATCCAGAAATAAGAACAATAATCTAAAAGCATAAAGTAACAAAAACTAAACTAGAAAACGATTAAAAGTTTAGAGTACTTATTGGAACTAAGAAATGCAGTAAATTCTCCAGCTATTCCGGAGAAGAAAAGGTAGATCTTGGCTGAAGAACGAGTCACGTGCTAACGAACGGAGCTTGGGACTTGCGATTCTTGTATCTTCGTTCTTGATCTTCTAGGTATGTATCGGGCAATGGAAACGAGCCTCCTCTACGTCTAAGAACCCTAGGAATATGTGTGGTGTGTTTCAAGACGGATTCGAAGAGGGGTAATTATAGTTTTCCCAAGTCTTGGAGCACAAGTTAGATTTAAAAATTGAATCTGGGCCTGATAACGGTGAGCTTAGCGGTAAGGGTTACCGCTAACTCTACCGTTAAGTTCTCGCTGAATGTTTCTGTCCTTCCTTAGCGGTCGTGGTAGCGGTTAGGGGGATGCTAAGCTTGCCTCTAAACCCTACTGTCTCTTCCTAATGGTGGGACTAGAGGTTGTGTTACCACTAAGGTCACCGTTAACTTGGTCTAGGATCTTTCATTCGCCCCTTAACGGCTGTACTAGCAGTAGTAAGACCGCTAGGGGTTAGCGGTATCGGTAGCGGTAAGAGTTACCGCTAACCTTATCGTTAAGTGGTAAAAATCGCTACTTCTTCACCGATTGCTCATTCTCATCTTTCGATCATCATACTCCATCTATTAAGTGCTGAGCTCCTCCAGTTACTTAGCTATATGGGGAAAAATAGAGAATAATCACCCATTTGCATCAATAACGATCAAAATGTGGTAAAATAAGATGGAGATACGAAAATACGAAAATAAGCTTAATCTATCCAACTTATACCAAAATTAACGATAAAAACTAACTAAAATACTAATAAAAATAAGGACAAGTTCATGTTAATCAACTACCCCACGCTTTATTGGTTTATTCGTCCGTGAACAAACGATAATTTCAAAGAATAGCAAGTATGAAAATAAGTTCAAGCAAAGATCCATGTCGTGCTACATAAGTAAGTTTGAAAATATAGATAAGTGAAACGCAAACTCAAACACTCAACCCTCATTACATTGTCGTTCCAAAACAAATCATGCTTCCTTATAAAGGGTAATATATATGTGTACGCTCAAAAGCACTTAAGTCTTTCTGCATGGGACGTGTATACGCTCAAAAGCACTCAATTTTTTCTGCATGGGATGTGTATACGCTCAAATCATCAAAATACATGCAGAATAAGCAAGAACTGAAAATCAAAATCTTCTAATTGCATATTAAGTGTGTAACTAATAAAGAATCGGAAAAGGTCTTTCCGGGTTGTAATGTAGGCTCTTTGGACGGGTATGGAATATATAAGTCATGTGGCTAACTCACGATCTAATGTGATCAATAACTCACTCAACTATTCTAATCACTAAGCAATATGCTTCACCTCATTCAATAGAAACCTCACTTAACTCTCATAACGTAGCCTTTAAACTTAGGCTTTTTCTCAACTCGCAATCCAAAATCGACTTCTGAACAAACCACTTAAACAATTTAAAATCTCGTGATATGCTTCTTCTTTCAAACACAACTCTTGCCTCTTAAACTTTAGGCGTTCATAATAAAATCAATAATAGTAAACACAAGCCTTAATAAGCATAGGCAATGACTCAACAAGATTCACCATCCTCCTTATTCTTTCTTTTTTTCTTATTTTCTTTTTCTCTTTTTTTGTTTCCTCTTTTTTTGTTTTTTTTTATTTTTTTTTATTTTGAAGGCTGGAGATCCTTACATCTTATTACAACTTTTCATAAATCCCTGATCATATTTACAAAACACAAATAACCAATAAAAATAACTAACTCTTACCCCACGCTATTAATGATGTATGAGTTGACTCAAAAACACTCATGGCTATAGGAAATGGATATTTGGCTATGATTGGCTCATTCGGAATTTATAGTGGCTAATATATATGGATATGGTCAGAATAAGGGTGTTTTCTGTGCCCAATCGTCATGTTCAAAGCTAACTACACACAGCGGTTTCAAAGAGATCTCAAAATAGAACTCGCTCAAGTACATGTAAAGATGATACACACTCAGGCTACTCACCGGCTTTTGCATGATTTTTTTAATTGACGCTGCTTTTAAGGTTTTGCGAAATCATTTGCGCCCAAGTACCATTTTATAATATATAAATAGAAAGTTTTGAAAAATTATGCACTTATACACGCTCAAAGATAAAAACCTCAAATCATACATAGTCAACTTTTATAGGCAATCTAGACAAACACAATCAAGCGCTAAAATAGCAATCAATCACGAGATGTTACTAATTATTACATGCCATAAATTCAAATTTGCACAATTTAAGAAATACAGATCACCCTCGACTACCCTCCCCCTCTCTAAAAATCCGGAAATCTCCGGATTTCCACAAATACATATAAAAATAAAAGGAGGAAAGGAGTAAGAAAACATCCCCGAACACCAAAACAGTCGAGCCGCTTAACGTTGAAGTCATGTGATTGACCATTATCTTGATTCTCGTGATTCGAGTTGTCCTGATTAAAAACTACAAAAAAAAAAAAGACTAACGAAGAAAACAAATTACATATTAACTAATATTTTTGGGTTTTTCAATTTTCAATTTTTTTAAATATTTTAATAAAAGGAAAACATAAAGCATAAAAGATACAAATGTTGACATCCACCAAAACCGCTCAATTTCATGGTGGCAAATGATCAAATGGTACCTGGTAAGGAATGACATCCATGGAGTCGGGAGGCGGAGCAGGCGGCCATCTACCCATGAATTGGGCAAAGTTGGTGGTCAAGGCCGTCAACATCTCCCGATTTGTTTTGCTCACCTCTCTCGCCCTACGAGCCTCCTCATGCGCCATTCGCGCCTCCTCATGTGCCGAACGAACCTCTTTGAAGTCAAAGCGTGCATCTTCTCTCGCCGAGCAAACATCATACTCGATGCCAGACAACCGGTCGTAGACATTAGCCTTAAATCCCTCATAGTCGGCTAAAAAGCGTCAAACTCGGGCCGACCAAAGTGTGATGATCTGCCCACCATCCCATAATCGGACTCAGCGTGGGTCCCGACATGAGTATCGACATCAGTACCGGTATACCCTCCATGCTCCGCCTGCTCAGCTCAGCTCTCATCATGGGCCTCGTCATCTTCGTCATCCTCGTCCCTACCTCCATACGTCCACAGCGTAGTCACTGGTATCTTCTCCCCTCTCGGCTTACTAGGAACTCTCACCATCCTCGTCTCTAGCACCAGCAGCTGTGGAATATGTTCGATGTTCTCGCTTCTCGGTGAATATCCGCACATAGTATCTAGGAAGGTGATGAAGGTGCCGTGAGACATAAGAACAAGCCTCTCATCGCTAATCTTCTTCACGTTCTTCAAACTTTGAACCATCAGGGGGTAAATTTGAACTAGTTTCCCCTCAACATGCACCACAGTGCATACATCTTATCCTTATTCATCATGGTTGGGTCCTCCTTGCCGAGTACACAGCGTGACAGAAAATGGTAAGCTGCGTATAGAGTGTTGTCTTGGACTAAAGTGAGGGGATACTGCTGGTTCCTCCCCTCGAATCCCAGAAGCCTGATTTCTTCCCAGAACTAGCACTCGTTATACTCGGAGTCATGCTCGTGTAGAGTCATCCCGTCGTCAATGTCAAAATAAGACTCGATCACGATGGCAGTGAGATTACGCTCCTTTCCTCCATATCGACACATCAACGAGTAGTCGGCCATTATCTCAAATGATGTGTAAAACTCGAGCATCAGCTCCTCGTAGGCTGAGGCTCGTATCCTAGACCACTGAACACAATTGAGGGCCTTGACATAGCCGACGAACTTCTTGGTGAACGGGTTGCCATCCGTGGCTTGGGCGAGCCAGTAGTTGATACCGATGATCACCGAATTGATGATGATCTGGCTCAGAAAGGAATTATAAAGCTCGACCTCATCGTCGTACACTTTGAATTTGGCTTTCAATGCCTTCTCCTTTTTTTTCGTTTCTTGTTTGATGACAATGACATGGTGTTGGAAAGTAGTTACTAATGGCCGCAATGCGGCTCCTAAATGGTCAGAATGCAACCTCAAAAGGTACCTCGAAACTGTCCAGAAATCGGCTGCCAGAGTACTTAGCGGTAAGGGCTAGCGGTAGCCCTAACCGTTATCTATGACCGCTAAATGTTAGAGGTATGGTCTAGCGATAGTGGTTACCACTACTGTGACCACTAATCCTTTTGTCGAACACTTGGTGTGTAGAAAAACTTGCCGGTGTTTCTCCCCAAAAACTCAAAACAAATCGCAACTAAATCCTAAATATAAACCTGAAAATCCCAACCAGACAGTTTAATTGAGTTTGAGTCAAGCTACCCTTACCCCAAAATGCCGAGAAGTCGGTTTCTGATTCTGCCCTTATGGTTTATAAAAAGAAAACATGTCCAGAAGTCGCCCTAATTCGCCGAAATGCGACAGTGGTGCTGCGGTTCTCTACTTTGTCAAAGGCAGGAAATTCAATTGCTTCGGTTGAGCGGTGGAATTTCATCATTAGTCCTAAAAAGCACACTAATAGTAGTGTTAGCGGTAGAGGTTACCGCTAGCCAACCGCTAGGTCTCCAGAATTGGCCAATTTTTCAATTTTTCTGCATATCAAAACACACATCAACGTACCATAGCAATTTTCTCAATTAAACAAAATAAATACAGAAAATAAAAGAAAGAAAAAATTACACGAAAAACTAAAAGAAAGGAGAAGAATACAAACGCTTAGGTTGCCTCTAAAGAAGCGCAACTTTTAACGTCGCTTGCTCGACGCAATTTTGTGCGATCAATTTCCAGCTTGAGGTGGATACTCTAACTCCACAACATCAGGAGTTTGCGACTTCATCATAATTTTCTCGTTAGGGTTGAGAAAAATGCACTTAAGGTGACTAGGTAGTGGTTTTGATTTCACCTTTGGCTTAAGTTTAGGTACGATAGACGTTTCAACATTAATAACTTCGAGAGCAGCATCGATATCGCAAAAATCGATCCCAAGTAATTTAGTTAATTCCTCCCCACTCAAAAGATCCTCGTCGTCCTCGACGTATGACTCGTCTAAAACACTTATGCTTTTGAGCTCTTGTACGCAAGAATCAATAGGATTAACAAACGAACATTCATCATGCATGAAAGAAGAAGGAGTGTTTTGGATATCCTTTAGTGAAAACATTACCGATTCGCCCAAAACCGATATAGTCATATGACCTTTATTCGCATCTATCACGGCATAAGTCATAGACATAAACGGACGACCCAACAGGATGGTATGCCTCTTGTTTTCATTCAACACCTCTCCAACATCCAAAACTACGAAGTCAACCGGAACCACTAACTCACCAATCTGCACAAAAACGTCCTTAACAATACCTAGAGGGTGCCTGATTGATCGGTCCTCCAATTGTAGTCGCATGGTGGTCGGTTTCAATGACCCAAGATCAAGTTGTTTGTAAATTGAATAAGGCATCATATTAATGCCGATGACGAGATCAAGCATACCTCGTGCCGTATACCTATTCCCTAGTGAAATAGTGATACAAAAACTCCCTCGGTCTTTTTCCTTAAGGGGCAGCGGTTTCTTGAAAATTGTACTAACCTCTTTCGCCAATTCCACTCTCTGGTTAGCTTCCAAATGCCTATCTCTTGAAACGAGCTCCTTGGAAAATCCCACACAGGATGGTATCATCTTTATCATATCCAGCAGAGGAAGGTTGATATTAACGTTCTTCAGCAAATTGTAAAGCTCCATGAACTTTTTATTCTCTTTAGCTGGTCGTAGGCGACTGGGAAAATGAACCGTATTGCGAATTGTTGTCATTGACTGCTTGGGCTTCAGAATCGAGGGCTTGATGGGATCGTCATTCATTGTTGGGGTGGGGACGTGGTTCGAAAGTTTCCCCTTTAATGATCCCGGAACATATGGATTTGGTGACTTGTTCATTTGGTCCCCTGGTTTAGGTTTACCTTCTTTAGGGAGCTCCATGGTCGGAATTTCGACCACCTCTTATTCTTCTTCCTCATCTTGCTCGACACTTTTATCTATCTTCTTACCGCTTCGCAAGACATGAACGTCTGAAGCCTGCTCGGTTTGACTCGGAAATTTTTCTTTCTCATTCAACAACTTCGCCATAGATGCCGACAGTTGTCCTATCATCATATCTGAATTCTTCTGCCCTTGCTGCACAGTTTTAAAAAGTTCATCAAACCTAGATTCAAAGGATTCAAAATTCAATTTCAATTCATTTGAATAGATATTAGAACATTTTTAGAAACAATTTTCTGAAAAATTGTTTTTTTCTAACATTTTAGCGTATTTGACTCAAGCTTCGCATTGAGGTCAATTATATTCTTATTCACTTGTACAAGTCCTTCTAGGTTACGTATGGTCTTGACGACTTGATTTTGCTGTCAAACTAACAACTGATCGTTCGGTTGCACTAGAGTAGGTGTTGGCCCCGTCGTCGGATATTTGTTTGGTGGGGGTGGTGGCAAGTACTGCAGGTCAGTTTCTGGTGGCATCGGCACATAACTCGGGCTCTCAGGACCCCACTTGAAATTTGGATGATCAGGTCGCATCTTATTTTGATTATATGGTTTCGTGTATTTATGCCCAGAATTTGGTAGTTGGTGTTGATAGTTCTGAACGGTGTTAACTTCTTCCTCTTCCTCTTCATCAAATGTTTCTGTGCACAAATTTGCCAAATGTCCTGGTTCTCCACATTGAACACAAACCTCAATGGCTTTCTTTGAAATCTTTGGTTAGCTCGCTTGGCCTTCAGTGCCGCCACCTCTCTATCATGTATTTCTTTGACTAATACCTTGAGCTTCTTGTCACTATCCTTATCGGTCACAGAGAATTCATTTACTTTTAATTTACGAGGTCGAGAGTTGGTTTGTCTAGACTTCTCGCTCATTTTCTCTAATACCCTCTTGGCGTCAGCAGTAGTCAAGTCTCCAAAATCTCCGCCGGATGCTATCTCAACTTGATCTTTGTACGTGGTTGATAGTCCGTCAAAGAAAAGTTGATTAACCATTTCAGGGGAATAGTTGTGGTGAGGACAAGCCTACAGAAGTGTCTTGTAATGTTCCCATGCCTCGTGGAATAATTCTCCCTCTTGTTGATCAAGATTCGCGATTTGCCTCCAAAGGTGCCTCGTTGTTTGGGCTGCATAATATTGGTTCAAAAATTCTTCATTAATCATATCCCAGTCGGTTAGTGATCCTGGATCTAGAGAAAGAATCCAAGACTTAGTCTTGTCCTCCATGCAGTATAGAAAACATATATCATTTGTAACTCTTCGTGGTGAAGTCCCATGGGTGGGAGTCTACTGACTTTGTCGTAAAATGCCCGCAAAAGCGCCAATGGGTCTTCATGAGCATTCCCGTGGGAAGTCGGAAGCAGGTTAATTTTGTGTGGCTTCATCACAACATCTCTAGCGGTTCGTCCCAAAACAATAGCAGAACTGTATGGTAGAACTTGCAAACGTGCCAAATCTCACTGTCAAGGCTCTCGAGCGCGCCTCAGAATTCTCTCCATGGCATTAGGTCTAACATAATCTTTCTCGTACGCATTTCTCTCATCAAAGTTATTTCTGTCGTAACCAATGTCTTGATTATCAAGCCATTCATCCACGCATCCATGTCTGGAGGGAGGTCTTTCGTAATTGTCAGCACATTCATGATGCTGACCATCTCTATCATCATGTTGGTTCTCCATATTCCACTGGAGGTTTGCCCAGTAAGTTCGAGGTTGCACTAGTGTTTTGCATGTAATTGTGGTGTTTTGCTCATGTTTTTAAGTCGGGTCTTATAATGGTTTTAGCATTTTTTGAGTCGATTAGTTAAGTTATTAGATTGTTTCTCTCATTTTATTATTTTTTGTGTTTCTTTTTGATTTTATATTTAATATGGTTATTTTAATCATAATTAATTAATTTTATATTTAATTTAGGTATTTTGAAGTATTTTGGTCTGGGGATGGTCAAGTGTGGGCTTATAAGTAGAGTTTTGGCGAAATCAGGCCTCGATTTGAAGTATTACAGTTGACACTGAGTACGTTGCTGACACTGGGTTACCCACTATCCGAGTCACACCGCCGAGAGCCTACCGAGAGACCGTGCGCGTCGCTGCCGAGACCTGCTGGCATCGGTCGACGCGGGGTCGACGCCAACTCTCTGTTGTGTCGATCCTGCTGAGCGTCGACCGATGCCCCGCGCGCGTCGATGCTGAGCCTGCCGAGCCACACCGAGCGCTGCCGAGTCACACCGCTGAGAGCTGCCGAGCCCGCCCGCACACTCCTGCCGAGAGCTGCGGACACTAGGTAAACCGCCGACACTGGGTTACCCAGTGTCCGAGCCATCTCACCCAAATGTCGAGCCATGCCGAGTCATATCGAGCTGTATCGACCCAATTGGTTAATTTTGACCATTTTGGGTCAAAATTGGTCAAACATGAGAAATCCAAGCTTATAAGGCTTACTTGACCCATTTACCCCTAATAAAACCTATTATAAGTAGAACCTCACTCTCATTTTGTAAAAACCACCTCCTCCCAACCCAAGCTTGGGTTTGGAATAATTTTTTCTCTCTAGATTTAATTTTAAGCTCTTTGCCTTGGGTTTGTAAGCTCAAGAAGGATTCTAGTACTCTCTTGGATTTTTAATTCCTTACAATTTCAATCAAGATTTTGGATTCTTTCTTTAATTCTAGTAAGCTTTCTTTTAATTTCATACTTTGTTCTTCATTTGTTTTATGCTTTTTGCCTTAGGTATTAGAATTTGTGCTTGGTCTTGTAAATCCTCCATGGAATCTAGTTGAGTGACATAACTAGATAATAGATTGAGGCCTAGATTATTTAATTTCACGTAATTTCATATGTTTCATGCATTTTTCTTCATTTCATGCTTTTTGTCTTAGCACCTTGAACTCATGTTAGATCTTAAGAATTGGCCATGGAATCTAGATGAGTGACTGTTAGAGGAGTTTTCGTGGTGTTGAAATAAATCAACGGGTTCTTGGCTTGGTATTATTGGAAATCGATTCGATTGTAAGAATCAAAGTGTTTCGAGCTTTGAAAATAAAAGAAAAATGAAAATAAAGTAACTAAACTAGCTAAACTAAACTAAGAAATGAAATTGCAAGTTGGTAGGATGCCTCGTCGTGTGCCTCAAATAGAAATGCAAAGCAAATAATGAAAACAAGTAAAAACAAGCATTGTTTCACCAAGTACAAGCATGCATGCACAAGGTACAACTATGAATAAAAACTCAAATTATGCAAATTAGCAAAAATTGAAAGTGGGATAGAAAGAGCAATGAAAGTTAACATGAAAGCTTAAAACTTTAAGGAAAATAACAAGCAATAAAGAGTAGATCTAAGATTTAACCTAAAACTATGCATGAAAATTAAATTGCAAATAAAGCATGTGAAAAACTCAAAATCAAGATGATCCAAGACTCGATCTATGATCTAGACGTGTCACTCATCTAGATTCCATAGCCAATTCTTCAGATCTAACAAGAAACCAAGGTGCTAAGACAAAAAGCATAAAAATGAAGAAAATGCATGAAACACGTAAAATAACGTGAAATTAAACGATCTAGGCCTCAATATATGATCTAATTGTGTCACTCTACTAGATTTCATGGATGATTCACAAGATCAAGCACAAATTCTAATACCTAAGGCAAAAAGCATAGAACAAATGAAGAATAAAGCATGAAATTAAAAGAAAGCTTACTAGAATTAAATGGAGAATCCAAAAGCTTGATTTAAATTGCAAGGAATTAAAAATACAAGGGAGTACTTGAATCCTTCTTGAGCTTAAAAACCCAAGGCATAGTTTGAAAATTAAATTTAGAGAGAGAAAATTATCCCAAACCCAAGCTTTGGTTGGGAGGAGGTGTCTTTACAAAATGAGTGTGATGTTCTATTTATACAAGGTAATTAGGGGTAAATTGGTCAATTATGCCATATGAGCTTGGATTTACATATTTTGACCAAATTTGACCCAAAATGGTCATTTTAGACCATTTAGGTCGAGTCGGGCTCGATTGGCTCGGCAAATATGCAAAGTGGCTCGACATGGACCGAGATGGCTCGGCGCTGGGCCGGGAGTGGCCGGCGGTCCTCGACGGCTGTCGGCAGGAATATATATATATATATATATATTATATATATTATATATATATAATATATATATATATATGTTGTTGAGATTTCATTTACATATTTCCTTGTATTTT